>JASANE010002619.1:0-46968 GCA_030248225.1 Trileptium ribeirensis | reverse complement strand
TGTATCCAGCTTTGCGTCGGCAGACAGATAATTAAAGTTGCTTGCATGACTGCGTAAGTTCGCCATCTGATCACATCTGTAAGCGCTTCGCAAACCAAAGCTGTGCTTCCACTATAATGTCCAACACGAAACAATACCAAGTATCTAGGTTATATATACAGTTTATGTTACATTAATATTATTGATACAGTTATGTGGTTACGGTTACATGTTTAAAAGCGGTTCTTTATTTTACGTAATTTAATAAAATATAGATCAATCAAATATATAATTTTATACGGTTATGACTATATATTACGGTTAAATGCGGTTATATCATGTTAAATGCGGTTATATACATATTTTACTTGAGTTATTATTTGTTTGCGGCAAATTGCAGTTTAGTTCGCACCGTAATGGAACCGGTCAAAGCAGTTGCGGCCGGTTCCCTTCTTCTTGTCCTTGTCAACCTTGATCTGGAACGCCATTATACAAAGTGCAAGATTGTATTTTCGGCACATGATAAAAGTCTTCTGGTTGCACAATTTGCAGCGCTGCTGTGGACTTCAGAAAAACCAATGCGATGATTTTGGCCGTCATATCGGCTTTCCGTTGATACAAACTTAGCTTTTTTATAGCCTTTTCTTGATGTGCTAGGCTGCGGCTCTATGGTCGTGCAGCCGCCAATAGTCGACTGGCCTTTTAAATCACTGTAATTCAACAAATCTTTCGCAATTTTAAGTTTAAAGTCATACAAAGCAAGATGGTTTTAGAAGCGCTGTGCTTGGACACGACGATAAAGAAACCAAGCATTCACAACAGAAATATCGAGTAAGCGATAAAATAGTCGAGTATACCATTTTTTGGACCGGAAATCAATACAATACAGTGACTTTAACATATCGACCTTATTAACGCCACCCATGCTGCGATTGTAAGCTTCGACTACGTAAGGCCGCGGTATGGTAATATGCTTCTTACTATTCCGATCCCATCGTTTTGCTGTACCAAGTGGATGAATCCCGGCAAAGGTCGATCCGAGAAGTACCCTTTTTTATCGAACCAAGCACAGACGACTACATTGTTTACATCATCGCAACAATAATCAAAAGAGCCAGGACCCTTGGAGCGCAACGTTTTTTCGTCCCTAATGGGACAGTTACCCATTCTGTTTTGTCGCAGAGTAAACACCGAGTATAGTTCAAGCTTCCTCAATGCTACGGCCAGCGAATAAGATGCAAAATAGTTATCGTAGTACAGCACGGTACCGCGAGCCAAAGAGAGTACAACCTGCCCTGTGGCCCCACATTTTTGAACCAACTCTACGTCGAGACTAAGTTCATTGGCTAGTTTCACGGTTGGGTCTTCTCCCGTTTCTGTAGCTCCCCGACTTCGACGAGAAGTTCGCTGCGTTTTCGCTGGAGCTGCACCAGCACCAGCTATTGCGAGATTATACGTGCAACCAGATTCACCTGCCCTGGTCCACAATTTATATCCCCACTTAACCGGCTTCGCGGGCATATAGTGTTTGAGCGATTCGGGTGCCCTCCCCTTGAAGCCGACCATCTGCTCGTCAACCGATTGGTATTATTCCCCATCTCCACCGTGTTGCTCAAACGTTTTTACCATCATATTTATGAATGGTCAGACCTATAACAGAAAAAAGAATGACTTCAGATTTAAGATGTCCCTTTTAGGCAAATTCCGCCTCTGAAAATAATGCTATATATACGTATAGATTTATATCAACAATATAATTTACCGTATTGTTTCACTCTCATGAGCACAGTTGCTGTAAACTAATAACTTATAAATGTAATTTTCAAGTTACCTTCGCAATGCGATCATATCCCGGGTCACCGCGCTTGATGCTGTCTGTCGATGTTGTATCTGCGAGATGCAGACAAGAAAGAATTGTTAAAAACCGGCGATATGTGATTTTTGTGGCAATCATTTCTTGCCGCAGGATACCGATCTAGTAGCGAGACTAATCCGGCATTTTCACCAATGACATATACAGAAGGCAGCCGATAAACACTGACATTTCTTCAATCCTAACCGGATCACTGTTGTATTTTGGTCGTTTTTAGCCTTTGTGGGCTGCAACAATTTCCGCGTTTGATAGATATTAGTTTGTTCTGTGAGGTATTCTACAACCTCAGGACTGAAAAACTGACTAAAATATTTGTAGAATGATTCCCTGGGTTGAACAATTTCCCAATTGTCAAATCCGCTGAATTCGCCTTCTTCAATATTCACCTTAGACAAATCCTTGCCAGATTTCCAAATAGGACCAGTAACAAAATTAAGTAACGGTTGCTTATCCTCATCAGAGTCAGATTCACTGCTTGATTCGCTTTCTGACGAGCTGTCTGTGATTTGATAGTCACTGTCATTATCGTTGCTATTTTCACTGTCTTATCCTGAGCTAACAGTGATTGCAAATTTACTGTTCATATTTCTGAGTAATAGTATTTATTAATGCTATTTATTATCTGGATTTATATTTAAATCACAAGAACCTGTTTACCAAAAAGCCTAAAATATCCAATATAATATACATCTGTTTCGATACACACAAAGGCACCAACATGAAATTGTTCTTCTGGGAGGACAATATAACATTGCATTTGTTTTGTAGTTTGCGAAGGACAATTCTTATTCTATATATAATACGCGCAGTTATTTATGTAGAAGACGGATGGTTCGTGAAACGTCCTTTGTAGAGGACAATTTATAACATGGAACAGGTTGATTAGGAGCAAAATGAAGAAAAATTTAGCTTTGTGGTCTCTCAAATACTTACAATGCCTTTGAGAGTGGTTGGTCATGTATAGTGGAATATTGTGCCAGAAATAATGTGTTTATGGTAATGTAATAACGATATTGCTATACGTGATATCACAGCATGTTGTTTCAGCCAAATTGAAATTTCATACAGGCTAGCTAATATGCGACTCCTAAAAATTGTCCTTCAGGAAGGACAAAAACATATAAAGGGCTAGTAAAGGGTTAACAAACCATATTGAGTTCATAGCGGCCCAGAGAGTGATCCCACAAAAAAGTGGTCAGCTGCAAAGTTGTAGATTCAATGAGCTGATTTTTGGATGCGAAGTCTGTGTTAGGTTGCAAACCACTGGTACCCTCTGGGCGCTCCAATTTGGGGGGTGGGAGCCTGGCATTTTTCGGCTCTCCCTGGTTCGAAACAGGTGCTCCCGGTTCGTGCCCCCTAGCAAAATTTTGCGCTCCTCCTGTTCGTTGCCGCTAGGCAAATTTTTTTGCTTCCAATGTATCCAAAGCATGTAAAATTTGATCAATTTTTGTACTAAAATTGCGTTCTGAAGCCATAAATTTCGCAAAATTTGTTAAAATTTGCGTCAAAGTCACTTTTCTCTCCATCAAAAGCGTTTTGGCAGTGTTTCTGACACGATTTTTAACCGTTTTTTTCTTGGCAAAACGCCCCCTGGCAAAATCTGCCGCCCCTAGGTTAATGCCCCCTGGCAAAATTTTCAGCGAATGGAGAGCCCAGACCCGTATTGTCAGATTTCGCAAAGAACCTTTAAAACCTATTTTTTGCATTTGAACCGGATGATGAGGTCGGAGCGGTTCGGGTTCAACTAAAAGGCACATCGTTATCGCTTTTGCTATCGAACAAAAAGGATCTGTCGAAAATCCGTCCATCCAAAATCACTCGTCGCCACTCTTCCCTGTTCGCTGTACTTGGTTTGATATGCGATATCGAGTATTTTTGCCATTGGCGTAGCAGCACGTATAGAAAATGTTGGTGACAATCGTTGACTGTTTGATGAGTTATGTCACCAAAATTTTCAATATTTTCCCCAGCGGCCTCATTGGCAGTTGTGCTCGCTTCGCTCGCTCCCTTTAACAATTAATTATTGCAATTATAATATAAATTTATATTTAAATATATATAAAGCAACGCTAATCATTACTTTTATAAGTAACACAGAGTCTTGTTCGTTAAGACGGGGCTCGTTACCGAGAAGCAGACCACAGCATGAACTCGGTGTATTGTTTACTTCTACCCAAGTGGTCCCGCCTATGCGTTCTTGTGCCCTATGTTAACAACAAATTTCGTAATGTTTTAATTGTTGGCCGAGTTCCCTATGATATAGTTCCAATTTTCCCTAACACGATATCTGCCAAATAACTGAACTCACACGTCAGCAATTACAGCCTTTCCGTACATGCGCGTTATCAAACGCAGATATAATAATGCAGGCCCACCTATGAGCAACCATGACGGCGGTAAAGCTTCCCATTGACTTACTATTACGAGATCGTGAAGCGAAATCATATATTGACATGATATAACAATCACCAAAGCTATCATTTATCGGCCACCAAATCGTAATAAAAGTTGCATGGAAAAACGAGCAAACATGAGAAGCGACAACAATTGAACAACTCATTACAACTCAACTGCCATTAAAACAAGAAAATCAATTCCCAATTTCAGAGAAGCTAATATGCGAACGAGCTTCTGTCGAAAAGAAGCAATAATAACAATAATAACTGGCTAGTCCAGACCTCGGAAATTATAGCCGGGGGCATGAGCCGTGCGCCCCGGCTCACCTGCCAGGGGGTGCCGGATTTTGCCAGGGGCCAATTTTTTGTTGCAATTGTCTCGTTTAGACGTTTATTTTTCTCAGCAGGGTACTTTGAGCCGGGGGGTACCCGAATTTTTGCCGGAGGGGGACAGCCGAAAATGCCGCCTACCCCCCTCGCCCCCCACTTTGGCATAGCCAGAATAATATAATGCATTATGTCTTATTGTTGTAATATTGTAATCGTATTTGATTTGCATTGAACTGATCTCGGTCTGCATCGAATTGGATTTGGATTACACCGATTTGTTTTTATTTGCATCAAGTTGATCTCGGTTTGCATTGAATTGGTCTTGGTTTACGTTAAATCGCGTTTGATTTGCAGCGAATTCGTTTTGATTTGCACCGAATCCATCTTGGTTTGTCTCCAATTGATCTCGGTTTATGTTAGGTAGAATTTGATTTGCACCGAATCGGTTTGTCTCGAATTGATCTCGGTTTATGTTTGTATCGTGTTTGGTTTGCACAGAATTGATTCGATTTGCATTATATCGCATTTGGTTTGCACCGAATTCATTTTGGATTGCACTGGTTTGATCTTGGTTTGCACCGAATTGATCCCGATCTGCATTATATCGTATTTCGTTTGCTCCGAACTGAGCGTGGTTTGCACCGAACTGATCTCGATTTGCGTTATATCGCATTTGGTTTGCACAGAATTGAACTTGGTTTGCACCGAAATGATCTCAATTTATCTTATATCGCGTTTAGTTTGCACTGATTTGAGCTTGGTTTGCGCCGAATTGATTTCGGTTTGTGTTATATCGCATTTCGTTTGTACCGAATCGAGTTTGGTTTGCACCGATTTTGTTTTGGTTTGCGGCGGTTCGCGTTTGATTTAAGCCAATTGCTTGTTCTCCTTTATTGCTCGTACTCGGTTCCTGTCGTTTTTCCTGTTCCTGTTGGATCTCAACTGTACTCCGTTCTACACTGGTATTTCTTGATTACCGCCTGTAATTATTATCGGATGTATATACTTGTTCCGACTCTGTCGTTGTTCGGCACCATATATGGTTTGCCCAAGCCGAATGGCCCGTAGTATTCTTCGCCTTGGATTATAATTGTTGGTTGTTGATTATTTTGATATTGCTCCGTTGTTCGTGATCGATTTTATTAAACATCGTCATTTTGTTGAATTGTAGTTCTGTCCTCCTCGTCGGTACTCTCGACTCTTTTCTCTGTTGTGCTAGTGGGATCTCTGGTTCGTCTTTCTCCCAACTTTGGCATACTTGTTGAAATTCTTCTGTTAGGGTGGCAAACTGTTTGTATTTCCTTTTGTTCCTGCAATTTTTGCATTGTTTCCCGGATTTCTTTTTCCGCACCCTTTGCAGTTGCCAGTAATTCGTCATTACCGCTTCTTCTTGAAACATTTATATGTACATTTCTTGCAAGCTTTCTTTATTATTTTGTTGTTCTTTCCCGTTTTGACTCAGGTGCACTTCAGGGAATAACCGGAACCGGAATCAACAAGCGGAACAGTTCATTTAAACCAGAACCTGGTCTTCGAAACTAATTTATATATAGTAAAACAGATGAAGGAAGAAATGAAGTATAGTGGATTTAAAATATATTGAAAATAACTTTTACATTAAACTTAATGTATTGCGGTGGCATTATTGCCTTTCTGAAACTTCAAAGAGACTGACGAAACTAATATATAATCTTTATTTATTGAGCAATATGTCGGTATTTGGACATATAGAGCAAAAATGTCTTCCACTATGCACCCTTGCGTATACTGTGTCAAATTAAATGTGCTTACAACGCATGGAGCGTAGAATAAACATTTCGGCTCTGTGTCCAGTCGCCTCCCTTTACTACACATACGTTTGTTACATGTTGTTCTGTAGGAAACTTAAAATTATTGGTTTGTATGATTCTGAGGAAAATAATAGAAGGTAATTTTCTGATCAGTGGTCAAAGATACTGTTTAGGCTAGCGTTGTGCAAACAGCGCCCGTTAGTTAGATGATAATGATATGTTTCTAATCAAGATGTTATAAATGAGACAAACGGTTATACTGCTTGCCCAGTTTCAATAAATACAGTTCATTGGCAAGAACGTAGTTCTTGGCTGCGTTGCGGATATGTTGCTTTGCTGCAATGTAGACTGATTTTCAAAGTTTACAAGTGCACTGGCGTGTTCTTGACGCAATTTATGTTAGCCTAACCCGTAATATTCTGAATGTGTAAAATAGATGCTACAAGCATCGACTTGGCTTTGTTTTAACAAACTCCTTCAGGTTAAGATGAAAAATTCCTACTAAAATTCTGTGCCCTACTTACGTTTCACACGGCAAAATTACTGAGTTATTCTTTTCTTGTGCTTGGTTTTATTGTAACCTGATCATTGTACATATATTACATATGCTTGGACCACAGATGAAGCAAAAATGTGGACAATTTCAAACAAAATTTTTAACCGGAATTCCTGTTCAGCAGGGAGTAACCGGAATTCCGGTTCCGGCTCCGGCGGAAATCGTGTTCCAGTTGCGGTTCCGGCAAAGGGAAAAAACCATACCGGAACCGGAATTCCGGTTTAAAAAATTCGTTTGGAATTTTCCACGTTTTTTGCTTCATATGTGATCCAAACGTATGTAATATATATTATACAATGATCATGCTCCAATACAACCAAGCAAAAGAAATGATTAACTAAGCAATTTGCCGTTTGAAACGTAAGTAGGGCACATAATTTCAGTTGGAATTTTTCATAACCTGCAGGAGTTTGTTAACAAATCAAAGCCAGGTCGTTGCTTGTAGCAGCTATTTTACACATCCAGAAGTCTGTACGGTACGTTTTAATTAAACCGGTCCAATTCGGTGAGTATGGCTAACGCAGAAGTATTTAGGGTATACTTGGCTAACATAAATTGCTTCACGAACCCGCCAATGCGCTTGTAAACTTGGTAAATCAGTCTAAAATGAAGTAAACTAACGTTATCTGCAACGCAGCTAGAAACTGCTTTCTTGGCAAAGAGCTGTATTTATTAAAACTGTGCGAGCAGCATCACAGTGTGTCTCATTTATAGCATTCTGATTAGAAAGTTATCATCATTATCATCTAACTTACGGGCACTGTTTGTCCAAAACGCTAGCCTAAACAGTGTACCTGATCAGAAAATTACCTTCTATCTATTATTTTCTCTTAGAATCATATAAACCAATAATTTCAAGTTTCCTACAGAAGAACATGTAAAAAACGTATGTGTAGTAAAGGAAGGCGACTGGAGACAGAGCGAAAGTGTGTATTCTACGCTCCAAGCTTTGTAAGCATATTCGATTTGACGCTGTATAAGCAACGGTGTATAGTGGAAGACATTTTTTGCTCTGGGTGTCCAAAAATCGACATATTTGAGCGATAAATAAACATTATTAGCTTCCTCAGTCTCTTTAAAGTTTCAGAAAGGCAATAATACCATCGCAATACATTAAGTTTAATGTAAACGTTATTTCTAATGCATTTTAAATCCACTATACCTTGATTTCTTCCTTCATCTGTTTTACTATATATAAATTCCGAAGACCAAGTTCCGGTTCCGGTTTAAATGGACGGTTCCGGTTGCTGGTTCCGGTTATTCCCTGCTGTTCAGGTATGGTTTTTGCCTTTTACCGGAGCCGCAACCGGAACACAATTTTCGCCGGAACCGGAATTCCAGTTACTCCCTGGTGTACTCCTATATATCGAATTCTCGAATTATATCTTCGAGTTCTTTCGATATGTTCGTAATTATTGTTCTTTCATGCGCCTTTTCGCTTGATAATGATTCTCCGCTTCCGACGTTCTTTAGTTTTGTCGTTTATTCTATGTGTGTGCCCTTACGCTAGGTGGTGTTCTATGGAGTGACATTTAAATACTTTTTGCAATTTGAGCAGGTTTGCGTAAAACGTCCTGTTTATGAGGTTTAGTAATTCTTATTACGGTATAATTTCTATATTGGTTTTTGTCTTATTTAAGACTGGGGTCGAATATTAATTTTCGAAAATACTGATCAATCACTTTTATTCTATTACTATTGTTCCACACTTTTACACGACAGCGTGTTCAGCATGTTATATTTTGTGCTTTTGAATGGGGGTAACGTTGGATGGGAAATTTTTTATGACGGCTATCGGATGTTAAAGGGAGACGAGATTCGGCACCAAAGATTGTGGCGTTCGAGGTGTGACCAGTAGAATGCCGGTGAGGAACGAAGGAACGGTGGAACTGGATTTCCTTCGCGTGTCTCTATTCGTTATAAGGCGATGCAAGATGACTGAGCGATTGGTGTGACTAACTCTATTAACCTTTGGTTCAGCTAGTTGTTAAGCAAAGCCGTACGTAAAAATGTTTATTAAATAGTTAGCACACAATTACGGCACAATTATTTAGTACCACTAGGCTTAGTTCCACCTCTTGTTCCACCGGTAATTTTGATCCTATTTCGATATGGCCACACAATACTCTACGTGAATAGCTCTCTTTCCTTATTCTTTATTACCGTTTAAGTTTAGGCTATTTCTGATTCTAGTGCTCCTCTTGTGAGGTTGATGCAATCGTCCCCGTCTGCTGACAACTGCACGAGTATCTAATTACCTGAACCTAAGCCTTAGATTTATTCTAATACGAGTCCTTATTTAAACCAAAAGCCTCCGGTAGGCTGGCTTACTGCCTTAATTTTGAGTGATACCGGTTACTTTTAGAGTTAGCTATTACTTTACTAAAGCCTCTGTGAGGTTTATACAAGCGACCCTGGTCGGATGACACCTGTACGATTATTTAATTACATCAACCTAGGCTTTAGAGTTACGCTAGTACTGTCGTTATATAATGTAGACGCCCCCGTGAGCTGATGAACTGCGCTATTATAAAAACTAGTTAGTAGCGGTTGACTACCATCCACTTGTTCTCTCAAATCTCTGGTCCCCGGTTGGCTGACCAAAGTTGGTTATGACGGATAAGGTTAGCCCGATGAGATAGTTGAATCTGCGACCCTTATTCGCCCCGGGCTACTCTAGAACTTAGCACTTCCTGCTGAGTTGCCCCCGGTCGGCTGACAACCCAACAAGTCGCACCACTAACCACTGAGCCTACCTGTTACTACTCGTCTTGGAATTACTTACTCGATACTCTTTAGGAGTTGGGCCGGAAATCTTCATCGTAGGTTATCAGACGGCTGTTACATTTTTAGACTCGAACTGGCGGGTAGGGGTGGACGGGGAATTTTTCTGACGGCTATGGGATATTAAAATGGGACTGGAATCGTCATCGAAGGTTGCACGGTTCGAGGTGTGGCCAGTAGTATGCCGATAGGGAACAAGTGGTCCGTGTTCTGTTGCTGGGTGCGTATTCTTTTTGCAGTGATTCGAGACGGCTGAGCGTTGGACGTGACTAGGTATACTCACTCTGGATTAAGCTAGTTACCCACAAAAAGTCAGCAAATAAAACGTTTATTTCAAATACGTAAAACAGAAATAAGGCACACTTCTTTTAGTATCACTAAGTTAGCTCACACCCCTCGTATCACTAATAATTGTGGTTCTAGTTTTTCTTTCGGTCTACGCCACACAATTAAATATCTTTACAATAGCTCGTTTAGCTTAGCTTATTCTTTATTAGCTTTAAAGTTTAGGTTAGGCTAATTCTCCTCCATTCGCCGACACTGCTCGATTAATTGAATACCTGAACCTAGTTTCTTAAAATTACACTAATACTGCCGCTATATTAATGTACCCGCCCCCAGATGGCTGACGACCTATGCTATTATAAGAACTAGATAGTAGCGGTCGACTACTATCCAGTTATTCTCTCATTTCCTCCAGCCCCGGATGGCTGACCGCCAGGTGGTAATTCAGCAAGGCAGCTCGATGGGGTTTCCGAATCTTCGCCCCTTACTCGCCCTATTCTCAGGCAATTCTTAGTTGACGCATAGGTTGGCCGATGCTTAATGCGGAGGCGAGACGTGGTAGACTCGTATCTGTATTAATTACTGGTTGTTAACTTAATATATGTGTACACGGAACGGCGAAGACCGGTGCTGGAAACAATTTAGCGATAGCATATTAATCTTAATGGAGCGGTTTTCGCTGATTTGAGTATTATTAAGTGGCGAATATGCATTTGGATAAACTTCCTTCGTAGTGAATCATTTATTAGCAACGGTTAGTTTTCGCTAGACAGGATCGTTTAACGGAATAGACTTTGGAGTTATTGTGAGTAGTCGTGTAAGTGCCGTCGGCTACACAACTCAGGAACCGGTACTGGATTGATATTCCGTGGATTCGATTAATAAATATTTGTGGATAACAGGCTGTTGTTTGGTTTAGCGCAATAAGCGATTGTTGCCTGGTTGAGCCGTTATTATCGTTGGGTTAATTTTGAGACAGGTCCCACTAGGAAATCCGTTAATCACCACTTCGCTGATACGCCAGGCACGAACTCGGACACCCCAGCTGTTAGCGTAATATTAAGTGGTGGCCTAAATTGTAGTTCAATTGTATCTTTACTGTATTATAGTAGTAGCTGGGGTCGGAGCGTCGCGTAAGCACAGAGCTACATTGCCGAAGAAAACAATCCAGGTCCGGCAACCACTGACATCCTCGGTTGTCGGTGGACCATACACCACTGATGCCCTTCTTTAGACACCAAACAAGATGGGAGAGTGCTCTCAAGAGGCTAGCTGGGGACGTTTTTAAGTGCTGAACCCCAGCACACCACGGACTGAAGTCCTTAACTTTATCTCTTGACCTCACGCCCCCGTCCGCTTTTATCCCGGTTTAATACCTCTACCCTTTTGATTCTTTCTGTACCATTCACCCCTTTCGCCAAGCTCGCGTTTACCACTGACGCTTCCAACCGATAATTTCTTCTACTAAACGGTCCCTATTTCCTTCCCTCATTTTATCTCTTCTTTTAAGCTTCCAACACGACATACTCTTCTTTCAGTTCCGTTCTTCTTTTCATCCGGGGAGTTTCTTCGGTGTTAACGGGTCCCTCCCAAACAAAAACAAAATGCCTAAAAATAATAACTAATTAGACACAGCACATATACGGTATAGACACAGTATGTATATATATACGAAAATACAATAAAACTATTGTGTCAAAGCTTTTGGGATATTTATTCCTTTGGTAAAATGACCGGTTTCTTCCGGTATTGTTTCTTTTTTGGACATTTATTATCAATTGTTCTTTGGTAATCATTAAATCGTCTTTGTCAATTAATCGTCGTTTAGGGCCACCAGATTTTCTTCGAGTCGACGGCACCGTCGTCGTGGAAATCGAACCGGTTCTTTTGTTGACCGGATCTTCTTTAGTACTATTTTGGCCGCACCGATTTCTTTGTCATTAATTTGTGTCGGAGGTTGATTTCTTTTGTGGCTGTGTAGTTCCGTGCTTACACGACGCTCCGACCCCCAGCGCTTACTATAATACACGAAAGAGAAAAATGTAGGCCACCAATTACTACCACACTGACAGCTGGGGTGCGCGAATTCGTGGTCTGGGAGTACCAGGAAAGTAGTGATACCAAGGCCTCAGTGGTTCCTATCTCCAACACAATCCAGCGCTATTAACAGCTCTTTATCGACCAAGTTAGCTTTATCACGCTCTTTTCCTGACACCAATGACAGCCGAATAGGAGTAATTGTTTATTCACTATTTACGCGCAGTGCCAGTCCGCAGTGACCTTCTACAACAAAGTTGACGATGCTCACAAAACGAACGGTTGGCGGAAGCGGCCAACGTAAACTACAACCCTATTACGTTTATAGTCGGAATCCCCACGCAATGGCACTCCGCGCTCTGACAGCAGCAATACAGTTACAAATCGCAAATGGTACCCGATGCCTTCACTAACCGAAAGTTCCGCATAACAACAATTAACCGCCTTTGAATTGCTCTCACACAATTAAGCTTTATTAGCCACCAAATTGGCTAGAAATCCGGGCTCACTCGAACCCACATAGTTTAGCAGGAAAACCCAATACCAACGCTTACTATTCCGCGTACTTATTTCACATTAACTAGCAACTCGTACTCCATATGCATAAGAGGTTATTGTCAGGATTAAGTATTGAATGAAACAGGCTGTGACGCGCTGTTACCGAATAAAAGGATTGGACCCGAGGAAAACTCGCACAAAACTGTTAATGTGAACCTACTCGCAACCATGCACTACGGGATGCCTTTGCTAACGATGCATTAGCCCCACTTCACAGCACTGCCGAACGATTTAAATGTGACGACGCGTTTCCTTGTTGCCCTAAAATAACACGCAATGGTCTCCAGAAAACTCACTATAATCATTTGAACCACACTAGTGCCTGTACACTACCACAACCAAGGCACGACTCGCCGAAACAGACGCCATAAATTAAGTAAAAATGCAAGAACAACTGCAACATTTAACAAGTAATTTCAAACACCGATCGTCGAATCCATTCAAGGCCACACTTGGTGATTAATCAGTTATATTACAGAAATCCGATCACCACTGTCGAATCGTTGAGAAACGGTGATATGAATGAAAAATCCAAAATGTGTACTAGCTAACTAGCCTTTGAAGTTGTCGGAAAAAGAAAAGAGATTTTCGCCGTTCTCCAAAAACGCAATCGCCCGCGAATTAAACATTAACGCTCGCTCCGTCAAGAATGACACGTATTACCATTTTGAGAACATCCCTAACTTAGCTAAGTAATTTTGTAAAACCAACAAAACCAAAACTAATAATAATAATGACCATATTATATTTCAAAATTCAATACAATAACAAGTAACCATGTATATATATATAAGACGCCCAATCGGCGAGAATAACAATACCCTATATCGGATTTATATAACACGCGCTAGCCGCGAATATAATAATATATATTATATATTATATAAAATTTAAAAAGGATTTTAAATGAAAAATTTGAAATGAGGAAAGGGTGGAAAGTTGGGGTGTGGTTTGAGAAAAGTATAAAGAGGGGGATTGTGAAATTTTAATATGGTGAATAGGGTAGGTAGGGGAGTTTGTATTTAAATTTTGAGGAGTGAGGGTTAAGATTTGATAAAGTAGGAGATGTTTGTAAAATGTGAAAAGTTGGAGAAAAATGGGAATTTTGGAAAGTAGAAATTTATGAAAAATAGAAAGGTGGGAAAGGGGTGGGGTAGATATATGAATAGGGGTGGTAAGTAAAAAAGGATATTAAAATTTGGGGGATGGGAGTTGAGTTTTGAGGGAATGGGGGATGTTTGAAAAATGTGAGAAAGGGGAGAAAAAGAACATTTTTGGAAAGAGTAAATTTATTGGAAATAAAGAGAAGGGGAAGGAGGGGGTTTAATATGTGGTTAGGGGTAGTGATGGGAAAAAGATATAAAAATTTTAGGGAGATTGGTGGAGGTTTGAGGGAGAGGGGGGGTTTGAATTTTGGTAGAAAAATGAGAAAAAGGAGAAAAATTAGATTTTGGGTAGAATTTTGGTGGTAGAAGGAGAGGGTGGGTGAATGGGTAATATGGGTTGGGAAATAGGGTGTTTAAAAGGAAAGAATAGGATTTAGGAGTTTTTGGAGTATAAAATTTGGAGTTTTGGGGAATTTATGGGTGTAGGTGAATTTTGGTAAGTATATAGGTTTTATTATATTTTATATATTTATAGTTAAATACATAGCTAGGTTTATATTTTATATGATATATATATATAATAGGATATACTTTATTTACGTACATATTACGCTCATATGCCATGCCGAGGGCGACAGGGAATACCAGGGCGGCGTGGGGGCGGCCTTTAGTGAAAAGAAAAAGAAAAATTTTGTGGTGAAAAAGGCACCAGCCCCAACACCCCCCTTAGTAAGCCCATGACGTCCCGGCATGGGTAACAACAACCTGAAAACAAGTAATAACAAATATGAATAACAAGTAATGACAAATAATATGACAAGTAACATCAAATATATATAAATGAAAGCTCCAATTATTTGGAAACCCAACGCTATAATGGCAGTACACGTACACTTATTATGAGCAAAAATCGAATGACAAGAATTATGACAAAACAAAAATAAGTGAAAAATAAAAATAGAAAATTTTTGGAATTTTGTAAGTTTTTGTTGTTTTTGGATTTTATAATTATTTAAATTTTTATGAAGTTTTTGTGAATTTTGTGAATGAAAAATAATATGGAATTTTTCTAAAGGCACAATATAGCACAAGTTATGCTGAAAATAAGTAATACAAATCAATACGGGCTACCCTCAATTTACCAAATTTAACGAGTCTAGCTCGATTCGTCATATATATTAACACAGTACATATTGTTATTGTTGAAGAATAATGTAGTTGCTGCAGGCAGACGTCGTTTATCCATTCATGACGAGGCAATAATTAGTCGTACCTACAAGTTCCTATAACAAAATGTATATACGAGAAAAATACAAAAATACACAAACAAATAGTATTAAACTTCACAATGTTCATTCCATATAATGTCAATATCCATAATTGTTGTTGCCATCGTTGTATTCGTTCATGACGAGGCAAAATTAAATTGTCAATCTCGACCATGACGAAATATATACAATGTCGAAAAGAGTTCCTGTAAGCCAGGACTCACGATGCTGCTTAATGTAAAATTGTTTACCAAAATTGTTGTTGTATTATCAAAATACCAAATGAAAGAGTTCCTGCCATTCAGGACTCCATAATAGTTCCATAATGTTCATTATCGTAATTGTTCGAAATCAAATTCGCGACGTATTTTAAGACGAAATGAATATTAAACGTTCGCGATAACTCAAAATGTTTAATCATGACGACACAATTAGTGGGGTTATACTAATACTTTTTAAGGTTATTTCTATTACTGTTTATTGCAGCGCCCAATTGACGAAAATTTAACGACGACAGTAAATATTGTTTTAGTTCCGACGTGGTTTTGGCAAATATAACGGCCAATCGTGTTCCAGGGGCATAGATAACGGTTGCCCTGGACAATCGTGACGTCGATCATACCATTTCGTAACGAATTGAAGTTCGTTCAAGAACGCAGCAGAAAATTGTTGTCGCGTTTGTCTCGAAACCCGAGCAATCAATTGTTGTAATTGTTCCCGTTGCTCGTGTGCTGGTTCTCCCTGCGTTTGTTGGTCATTTAGTTGACTTTCCAACCTGTCAACTTCGTCGCGTAGACGCTGATAATCCGTGTTCGGAAAAACATAGTCACGAACTCGGGCTACTTGACTCGAGATACCCGATCGCGTATCAGCATAACGACGCATATCGCGTTGGACGTCGCTTTCCCATTTGCGTCGACTAAAGCCAATGAAAAACAGCTGCGGAAAATATTGGATCGCAATGCTGCGCCTTCGCAGCATTTCGTAAACAAATCCACGTATCGTATACGCTAATCGACGTATGAAAAGGTCGTATAGTTCTGGCGTAATAATAACGTCCCATTGTTTTTGAAAAATAATGTTCCGGACGCGTTCTTCCCATTTGAAGAAAATGTCAATTAAATCACGTTCGCTAATATGCCGTCCACGTTCACCAATTTGCTTGAATTCGCGTTTTAATTCATCGCGCAGATGTTGATACAACATATTCATACGTTGTGGCATCGGCTCATTGAACCCAGGTTGATAAAATGTAAAGTAATTGTAAATTAACCGGTTACCAAACGGTGTAATACGACCGGTTCGTAGATCGTTACCATTAAAATGTAATGAAGTCATTTCCGTTCCACTTCGTCGTTCGCTCGGTAGCGCTAATTGACCGGCATCACGTTGTGATGACGCTGGTTGCACAGCCGGTGGCACTGCCGCTATAGCAGTCGCTCCTTGTTCCTCCGATGCTGTTGAAACTGGTTTCGTGGGTGTAACAGCCGAAGCTTCCTCAAAAATTTCCACATCGCTAGCCTTTCGTTGTTTTTCCGTAGCCACCGTTAACGTTGACACGGCTGGCGTTGACGTAAAAGACGGCGCAAAAGTTGCTGCCGATGTTGACTGTTGCTCCGCATGATAAACTACTTCCTGTCGCTGTCGTGGTACAATAACTGATGAGGCACGTTGTTTACCTCGCTGTCGTCGTCTCGCTTCACGATCACTATCGCTGGATTCGCTAGTTACTTTTTCGTAGTCGTACCGACGTTCTGCACGCGCTTGACGACTCGCAGTTCGTTGCGTTTTCTTTTTGGTTTGCGTTCCTCGCGTTTTGCGTTCCGGCGACTCTCTCTCCCGTAATCGCAGTTTGAGTTCAGCATTCTGACGATGTGCGTGATCAAGTTCCATCTGTCGGGCTTCCAATTGAGCTCGGTAGCTTTCGTCCATTCGACGCAAATAATGCAACGCAGTATCGACTCGCGTATTTAATTGCATTTGTTGCATTAATAGCATACCATCCAATTGCACTGCTGATGGAGGTACGGCTTGTTGCAATTGTTCACGCACTTGTGCTAACTCCGTACCACGTAAATTTCCCAACTGCAATTCAATGTGCAACGAAGGCGAAATTTCCTGACCACTCGTTACCATTGTAGTAGGCGGTTGTTCGGCAACAGCCGCAACTTGTTCTTGTTGTTGAACGTGCTCGTAGGCGACAGTAACTAGTTGATTAGTGAGCATATCCATAACACGCGGTCGTGCTGGATTCACCACTGAAATAGGTTGTTGAAACGGCGCTCGAATAGCGTGCGACAAACGCATACGCGCCGACTGGGGAAGGCTAGGTGGGAACATAATACTAGCTCTCCCTCGTCCCCTAACTGGTCGTACTGTCATTGGCACAATATCTGACATCGCGGGTTCAGCCTGAGCTACTGTTACTAAACTAGACGCGGTAGACACTGGTAAAGTTAACCCACTCGATGACACTACCGCTGTTTCTGATTCAGACCGTATCCTACTTAGTGTGGATTGATCCATTGTTTCCTGGGCTGGTAATGTTACTGCTGACGAATCTACACTAACAATTCGTAAAGGAGTTTTCCTTCTACCAACCGATTCAGTCACGGATTCCGAAGCTACAGTAATCCCCATCAGGGTTGCTAGGCTTTCCTGCGCTGCTAATCCTCCCATTTTCTGGCACTTCCGCTGGTTTTCGTGAGCAATCTGCTCATTTTCGACCCAAGTAGAATGATATTGGACAGGATCTACTGGACTAGCAGTGACCGTTACAGATCCTATTATGCGTACCGAGTCGTCTGATGCAGGTTCCGGTGTGCGAACCGCAGGCGGTGTTGTAGCAGCTGATGAAGCATTAGAAACTGCGTCTTCTTCTCGTAATACCTGACGATCCAAACGTTGCAATACAGCTGGGCGGGTAACAACACATGCTCCGCCATAATGCTCATCATAAGCTATCATTATTCGGTCGCGAATTTCACGCACAGGCACTCCTTCGGTTTCCCATTGGATAGCTTGCTGGTTCATTTCTTCGTCGAACATATCTTCACGACGTTCCTCTAGCTCCGTTTCATCTCCAGGACCAGCGACGACATCTTGGTGTCGCTGTATACGTGAACGACGTCGACTGCGCTTAGCTCGTCGTCGTTTTTCCGCTTCGTACCATGCGTTAAACTCATCCATGCCATCCGGAAGATAATCGCGATTATAGCGCATTTCGGATTCCGGAATTTCACTAACCGGCGTATGATCCAAGTCAATAGGATCCAATCGCATATTTTGGCCCAACTGTCGATTTAATTGCGCTGCCGTTGCTGCAAATAATCGATCAGTATCGCGATGTAAGTTTCCTCCAAGGTCAATTACAAAAGCAGCTTCGCCATTGTCTTGATCATTAATTTGATACAGGCTGCTATGCTCTTCGACATTCCATCGGCCCTTGCGCCGCCAATAACCAGCGCATTGAGCCACTTTTTCGGCAATACTTTCTTGATAACCACGACGATTTGATACGGCGTCAGGATTAACTCGCACCGTTAAGCCACGCGCATCCGTTGTAAACGCTCGAAATATGCGCGGAAATTGTTCAATCAAATGCCATAAACGATTAACGTCGTGACGTCCCATCGGTGGAGGCGTACCACGTCGATGTGCAATAAACAATGCTCCATCAATGAGCATGACATCATGGGCACTATATCGGACGAACCGTCGATACTCTTCAAAGTTCAGCACCCAATTTCCAGGACCGACTTGTCGTACACGGATTCCTCCTAACAATGTTGTACCATACGGCGTCGGATCTTGTCGAATGCGTCCAGTAAACAGAAAGAAGAATCGCCGTAAACTATATCGACGACCTACTGCCGCTTGCAGATCCATCGAATTAGCGTGTGGGAACGGCTGATTATATTGCAAATAACGCACGTTCCAAAATCCTTCATCATTGTTCATTGCCCACCATATTTTTAATCGTGCTTCTGACGCAATACACGCATATAACGCTGCAGGCATATCTGGACCAAGTGCCATCAAATCAAAAATGATGACGACTCCTTCGATCGTGGCGACTTGTAATGTAGCCGCTGCTGTGCGTTGCCAACCTGCGGCATAAGCTAACCATTTTGGATCGACCCATAGTCGCGCATTACGTGGCAACCATCGCCAGCAGACATCAAACGGATCCTTCTCAGGCGTGTCTAAATATTTCTCCCATGCTTCTCGAAATTGCTGTTGTTGTCGGTAGCTGATGTTTACACCTTCCATATCACACGCTATTAAGTTGGTAGCTGATCGCTCGATAATACCTATCGCTGACTCAATTTGGTCACGGGCGTCTACCACAACTACACTAGCGGGGTGCATCCACTCTCGACCCACCATTTCTAACCCACTGGTCCACGCATATAAATTCCATACTGGGTGGTTACGATCCTTCCACGGTGGACCCTGCTGTCCCTCTGACCAAGTTAACTGTGGTTCTATCCCGTTAAGTGAACGCTCAAGAGGGTTATCTCCCTGCTCAGACTCAAGGTCGGACAACCAATCAGAACCCTCTGAGGACCCGGTTTCACTACCGCTATCCCAATTCGAGTCCGCCATTTCAGCTGTTGTAGTGACGTTGTAATTACTGACGTTGTAGAATAGTTCGTTGAACAACGCAGAATATAACAATTGTTACTATTGTTACTTATTACACACACCGTATCGTAGCTCAAGTAGCCGTCGGTATATAACGATCGCCTGAAATCTAAAATGTAATAATTGTTTATAACAGTTTATCGAACACCATTAGAACGCCACCATGTTGGATTCACAACAACCAATGCTCCATCTACGTAGCGCGCGTCATCACTTCTCCATTCCTTCGATGAATTCGCAAAGTTCTCATGGGCGTTCTCGGCTATAGATCTCTATCAGACGTTGACTCGTCACTATACCGCTGTAGATCCCAAACTAGCACTCAGCGAATACTGACGCACTATTGCTACGCTACATTATTCATTGTTCGATAGCGGAAAGATAGAAATAGAAGAAGAAGTAAAAATAAATCAATTTACCCGCTTCCATACACATGGCCACCATCTCGGATCTTCCATGTCGGAGCTTTCTATCGGGCCAGCACTGGCGATCAACCAGCTAACGAAAGCATTACTTCATCGCCATCGAAGACTATACCACATGCGACTTCCAGCTTTGGCATGCTTCGCTTAACACCGAAAATAGAAAGATAGAATAAGAAGCACACATAATTAAATAGCATTTACTGTTCATGTACATAATCGTTGTACACAGGCCGGACAATACCATAATGTCGTTTCCGGCTCTTTTTCCAACTTTACACATCGAAAATGATACCATTCGAGGCAGTAGTCACATTCGATCCAGTTGACGTCATCTTCACCTACGCGGAGGTCCTCTTCGTAACTCTGCCCGCATTCTCCGCAGAACCAATCGATTTCTTCGCTATCGATTTCGATCGCGCGTAAGCGTTGCTCGTATTCTAAATAATCGCGCGGCTCACCACCAAAATGTTTAAACAAACTTTTATTATAGACCTTACTTTTGCGTCGCGCATCACCTAACCGTATTACCTCCAGATTAGGACCTTGTACCTTGACTACTCGATATAGTCGCTCGAAATTCGGATGAAATTTGTTAGTAATCCTACGAGAATCGATTTTCTCCGGCCTTCGCATTAACACTACATCGCCAGGCAAAAAGTCACGAATGCGTGCTCTTCGATCAAAATATCGCTTGTAGGCATCCTGGGCCAAACGTACAGACTTACTAGCTTCTTTCCAAGTGCTAGTCAACGTATCCAACAGTTTTTGTACATGTTGGTCTGGACTTCCACCTTCCGTTATGGACAATAACGGGTTTTCTCCTGGTAAATCCGGGTCACGACCATGCATTAGGAAAAACGGGGTTTGACCCGTTGACACGTGTACCGTAGTTCGGTACGCAAAAAGTGCACTATCGACATATGAATCCCAATTGTTTGGTTCCAATTCCGTGAGTGGCTTTATCATAGCCATCAACGTTTGATTCCATCGTTCCACAAGACCATTACACTGATGATGGTACGGTGTAGCAAACACCGTTCGACTTCCTAGCTTCGCTGCTTCAGACGTGAATAATTCAGACGTAAAAGCAGGTCCCTGATCCGACAAAATGACACGCGGTACCCCGTGTCGGGGCACTATCTTGTTCAACAATAAGTCGATAATGGTCTTAGCAGTTTGGTCGGGTGTGGCAAAAGCTTCTGGCCACTTCGTGAAATAATCAATAAAGTTCACAATATATTTGTTTCCAGATCGAGTAACGGGTAATGGACCTATCACGTCTACGCCTACCATATGAAATGGTGCCATCGCAGGAATTGGTTGTAACGGTCCACGACGATTAGGACCAGGTTTAAATCGAGCACATGGAACACATGCGTTAATAAACGCTTCGAGGTCTTTCTTCATTGTGACCCAATAAAACTTCCGTTCGAGCTTAGCCAACGCTCGATTGTATCCTACATGACCTGCGTATTTAGTCGTGTGAGCCTGTTCCATCACAACTACACGGAATTCTTCCGGTAGTACCAAACGAAATTCGCACGCTTCTGCGCGAACAGGTCTACGTTTTCGGCTTACGTAGTACAAAATACCATGTCGGACGTGGAACCTATCTTCCTGCAACAAGATCTGTCGTTGCAAATCTTCCGCTAACTCGGGATCCAATTCTTGATCTTCAAGAAAACGAACCATTCCTCGTGTAAATGGATCCAAAGATTGGGCTCGTCGGATTTCATCCGCTTCCCATGGCGGGTCTATGGCAAAATAGTCATTTAAATCACGTTCCACTTCAGGAACATCTACCTGCATTCCACTGGGACCAGGTTGTGGATCATCCGCTTCATCGTTTTCGTCAATCACTGCGTTAGGGCTTTGCGTAACTACGCCCACAATCTTTAAAAGATTAGCTTCTCGTTTTACTAACGCTTCGTTAGGATATTCGTTATCCGGTTTCCGGTCTACTTCCGCATTATCATCCGATTCTTTATTCTGCATGGATTTCAAAATCGGCGGACGTGACATTGCATCAGCATTAAGATGCTGTCTACCAGGTTTGTACACTACTTCGTAGTCGAATTCTTGGATTCTCGTTACGAAACGCAATAGACGTGGTGTTAACAAATCGATAGAACGAGTTTTCATCAAAATTTGTACTAAGGGAGCGTGATCCGTGACAATCGTGGTAAAACTACCCAACAAATATGGCCGAAATTGCACCATAGCTCGTACTACGGCCAAACATTCTTTTTCTGTCACGCTATATCTTGTTTCAGCATCATGGAATTTTCGACCACCATAATGAATTACTCGTTCTTTTCCATCTTCGCCACATTGTGTCAAAATAAAGCCAACACCTTCGTTGCTAGCATCGGTGTACAACCTAAATGGCTTCACTGGGTTCGGGTACGCTAAGATAGGCGCTGTAGTCAGTGCAACCTTGAGTTTATCAAAGGCTACTTGGCACTGTTCCGTCCAACGAGACTCTACCGAATTAAATTTACTTGGTCCTTTTGTCAATCCGTGCAATGGAGCAGCGATGAGACTATAACCTTCGATAAATTGACGGTAATAACCGGTCAACCCTAAGAACGAACGTACTTCCGTAACGTTTTGTGGTCTTTCGCACTCCAAAATCTTTTGGACTTTCGCTGGATCTGGTGCTATTCCGCTTTCCGACACTACATGCCCTAGGAACAACACTTCCCGTCGTACAAAGTCACATTTTTTACCCTTGATCGATAACCCTGCATCACGTAAACGATTGAACACACATTGGATATCCCACAAGTGCTCTTCGAACGTTGGCGAGAACACGATGACATCGTCAATGTAACACAGGCAAAATTCCAATAGATAGCCTGACAAGACGATTTGCATCATCCTTTGAAACGTAGCAGGTGCATTAGTTAAACCGAAGGGCATTACCTTAAATTCGAATAGGCCTTCGTGACAAATGAAAGCTGTCTTTTCGACATCCTCAGGTTCCATTTCTACCTGCCAATAACCTGATTTCAAATCCAATGTCGTGAAATACTTTGCACCCTTGAGGGCGTTTAAGGTATCGTCAATCCGTGGAAGCGGAAAACTGTCCTTCTTCGTTACATCGTTCAACATACGATAATCGATACAAAATCGCATATCTCCAGTCTTTTTCTTGACGAGAACAACAGGAGATGCCCAAGGACTCATCGATGGTTGAATCGCATCATCGTCCAGCATAGCCTGGACTTGCTTAGAAATTTCCTCACGATGCACGTAAGGTGCACGTCGCATTCGTTGCTGAATAGGTTTGGTATCTCCAGTATCGATAGGATGTCGCAAAACATTCGTTCGGCTAAGTGGGGTTGTGGAACTTCCGAAAACATCGCTGTTGCGTTCTAACAACCGCGCTAAAATTCGTTTTTCGGTTTCGGTAGCAACCGCTTCCTTTAGGGACACACCCTCTGGTAATTCCGCTTCTTTATCTAGCGTTATTTCCGCTGCTAACTCCCTATATAAGCGTTTAGCTTCTTTCGCTCTAATCTGGATCTTATTGGTAACAACTTTAGAATAATCGACATCAGTCATCGCTGGTTTTTCCGTCGACGTAACAGCAACGGTATCCACTATTTCAGTAACGTGTGACATCACGTCATCAACTTTTACCTTATACGACTGCTGTTCTAAATTGGTAACTGGTACCCAAGCCATACCCTCTTGTACTTTAACTACCGCATTCGGACAAAGTATAGGTCGCTGGAATCGCATCTCTATATCGGACTCTACCATAACACTTTGTCCATTGTAATTAGTCGTATTAATGTTACACGGTACCAACTTCGTGCTTTCCGGTGGAATTTCGGTATCCACAGATACTCTACACACATGAAAAGCACCCACTGGAACTTCAGTTAGTTTTCCAGACTTGATTACTTTTCCTGTACCAGTCTCCGCAGACGTTGTTTCTTTACGTTGGACTAAAGACCATGACCGTACAAGTTTATCATTGACCAGGATTCGCATCTTCTGGTAATCGATTACGGTTTGGAATTTCCGTAACATGTCATCACCGATGACAATCGCAACTGGCATATCCGGTACCACGTGAATTTGCACATACTGGGACTGCTCTCCGAAATGTACCAATGCTTCGAACCATCCCAGGGTCTTACTAGCTGGGGAACCATCAAAAGCAAATACCTGGATCACTTCGGAATTCAACTTATACCGATTAAAATTTTCCTCATAAACTTCTTGGAGCATGATCGTCATTTGAGCTCCAGTATCCACCAGTCCCCGTAACTTATACGAATCAATTTGCACGTCGACATAAAAACACGATTTGGTAGGACGAGCTAACATCTCTACCTGTGCTATCGAAACTTGCATATCATTTTGCAGTTCCGAATTTTCTTCGAAGTTTCGTTCAGGAACCTTTTCTACCAGTACTTGATGACGTGAATTCTTGGGCAACACTACTCGTGATGGTGAATGCGAGATTTCAGACCCATCCACTTTCCTATCCGACTTCAAATGAGAAATAATGTCGCGCATTTGTCCAGCCATGCGACGCTCCACATCACTCATTTGACGAACTAGTGCCTCTAAAGCTACAGATTGTACTGCCTTAGCTTCCGGCCGGCGTCTATTATCTCCAGTTAATTGTTTCTCTACGTTCACAGATCGCTGACGACAATCACGAGCAAAGTGACCTGGTTTACCACATAAGTAACACTTCCACAGCTCTTTAGGCGTTGTAGATTCCGCGTTATTTAACGAACGTTGCACGGGCGGTGATCGAGAAATCCCTTCTCGCACTACACCGCGTTCTTGTTGACGAAGGCGTGCATCACGATATGGACATCGCGCGCGGACATGCCCTGTGGCACCACAGTCATAACACACAATTGAGGACGCAGAAGCTCGTTCTACAACGCGGGCGTTTCTCACGTCATTGCTTTGGTTTCCGCTACTCATGCGCATTGGAGCCTGCCGACCATTGTTCCTTCGTGGTGTCGTCCCCTTATTAGCACTAGAGTTTTGGCTCGGTCCGACCGTTGAGGAACCGACCTATTTGTGGATCGTGGCGAAGTTCCATCATCCTCGGGTCCCGCTAATAATTTTTCTGTGCGCTCAATTTGTACCGCTCGACGTTTCAACTCATAAAAAGACCACTGATCACCATGGATCAGGCGTGAACGTAACCCACGTCGTATTCCTCGCAAAAACGTATTGCGCAACAAGTTGGCTGCGTGTCTATCACCGAGCTCCAATGGAACAATTCGCTTACGCCACTGTAATTCCAACTCATCAGCAAAATCTGCGACAGAGCTTTTCTGACTCATTTGTTGGAACCTCTGAACCTCGTCTACGAATTCTCTACTTTCTGCAAATCGTTCATGCAGCTCGTACACTAGGTCTTCGTATGTCTCCGGCGCTTCTGGACCAGTCATTAATAGTTCAATAAAACTGCGAGCTGCATCCGTTAGTTTCTTACGCAGGGTACGAAACTTATCACTGGACTTTTCCACACCTGCTAATTCAAACTCCGTTTCCAGCCTACGAAAATATGTAGCAAAGTCTGCTGTGCCATCATACCTTTCGATATTAACTGGTTCCTTCGGAGGTGGCACATTAACTACAATAGGTGGCATTGTAGGAACAGCCGCCGTCACAGACGCTGGCGCAGGTGCAGACGCCACAGCGTGAGTACACGAACAATGTGTACACGCAGCAGAAGAAGTGCCAGTGGGTACAGTCATAAAGCCAGTCGAGACTACAGTCGCTGAAGCTGGAGCTGATACAACCGACACAGTACACTCGTAGACACAACAACCGGTGCCGACGAACTCCTATTAGGGACAAATGTAGCGTCATACGAAAGCTTGAAACCTGAGCAGTCGGCAATGGTACCGACACCTGTGGTGGCGCAGCCCTAATGGGATCTAATGACGGAACCGTAGGCTCAACCTCAAATCTTGCTTTTGGTCTAGTTTGTGCTTCTACCACAGTAGCATCCATATAAACTGAATCGTCTATTCCGACATCGGAAGTCGGAGTCGCTACTGGATCCATACTTATTAGATCTCGCAACTGGTTAAGATTACCTCGCATCTCACTCATCTGCTCGTGTATATTGTCGTTCTGCCATCTTATTTGTTCTTGTAAATCATTATTTTGTCGCACTACAAAATTTTGGAATTTGCGTTCGTGCTCCATTATATCTACCATGATTTTATCATATTGACGACTAGAGTCACGTACAGTTTCGCGTACGTTATTTCTATCATATTTACGATTCGAATCGCGCGCCAAGTTAGTTATTTCATCGTACTTACGACTAGTGTCAACTAAGCTTACCTCTAATCGACGCAAAGTCGCTTCCAGTAACTGACGTACCACTCATGGACGTAGTCCGCTGTCTCAGTAGCTGTAGGTAACTGGTGTACTCGTGCTGTCTATCCCTAAAGACCACTGGGTCGTATCGTCACTAGGCATTAGTGCCGCTGTATCATCCATGGTATAAAAATTTTAAACACGCCTACTGTCACAACTAAGCGACTTACCAATTCGTGCTGTAACGCGCAAAAATAATCGCTAATAAAATGTCACTAAATATCACCACTAACCACGAACCAATCCAATCCGGCAAACGTACCAACTGGATCTTCACAGGATCAGCATTGGCATTGGCCTCGTCATGGCCACCATGTCGGAGCTTAATTTCTTTCGTGGCTGTGTAGTTCCGTGCTTACGCGACGCTCCGACCCCCAGCGCTTACTATAATACACGAAAGAGAAAAATATAGGCCACCAATTAATACCGCACTAACAGCTGGGGCGCGCGAGTTCGTGGTCTGGGCGTACCAGGAAAGTGGTGATACCAAGGCCTCAGTGTTTCCTGTCTCCAACACAATCCAGCGCTATTAGCAGCTCTTTATCGACCAAGTCAACTTTATCACGCTCTTTTCCTGACACCAATCACAGCCAAATAGGAGTAATTGTTTATTCACTATTTATACGCGCAGTGCCAGTCCGTAGTGAAACCTTCGACAACGGAGTTGATGATTCTCCCAAAACGAACCGGTTGGCGGAAACGGCCAACGTAAACTACAACCCTATTACGTTTATAGTCGAAAATCCCCACGCAATGGCACTTCGCGCTCCGACAGCAGCAACACAATTATAAATCGCAGATAGAACACGATGCCTTTATTAACCGGAAGCTCCGCATACCAGCAATTAACCACCTTTGGATTGCTCTCACACAGTGAAGCTTTATTAGCCGCCAAATTGCCTAGAAATCCGGGCTCACTCAAACCCACACAGTTTAGCAGGAAAGCCCAATACCAACGCTTACTGTTCCGCGTACTTATTTCACGTTAACTAGCAACTCATACTCCATATGCATAAGGGGTTATTGTCAGGATTAAGTACTGACGGATGAAAAGGGCTGTGACGCGCTGTTACCGAATAAAAGGATTAGACTCGAGGAAAACTCGCACAAAACTGTTTATGTGAACCTACTTGCAACCAACGTCCTACGGGATGCCTTTGCTAACGATACCTTAGCCCCACCTCACAATGCTGCCGAACATTTTAAATATGACAACGCGTTCCCTTTTTCCTCTAAAATGACACACAATGTCTCCAGAAAACCCACTATAATCATTTGAACCACACTAGTGCCTGTACACTACCACAACCGAGGCACGACTCGCCAAACCAGACGCCATAAATTAATTAAGTAAAATGAAAGAATAACTGCAACATTTAACAAGCAATTTCAAAACACACAAATCGTCGAATCCATTCGAGGCCACACTTTGTAATTAATCAGTTATATTACAGAAATCCGATCACCACTGTCGAATCGTTGAGAAACGGTGATATGAATGAAAAATCCAAAATGTGTACTAGCTAACTAGCCTTTGAAGTTGTCGGAAAAAGAAAAGAGATTTTCCCCGTTCTCAAAAACGCAATCGCCCGCGAATTAAACATTAACGCTCGCTCCGTCAAAAATGACACGTATTACCATTTTCGAGAACATCCTTAACTTAGCTAAGTAATTTTTTAAAACCAACCAAACCAAAACTTATAATAATGACTATATTATATTTCAAAATTCAATACAATAACAAGTAACCATATATATATATATAAGACGCCCAATCGGCGTGAATAACAATACTCTATATCACATTTATATAACACGCGCTTACCGCGAATATAATAATATATATTATATATTGTATGAAAATTTAGGAGAAATTTGAATGGGAAATTTAAAATGAGAAATGGGGTGGAAAGTTGGGGTGTGGTTTGAGAAAAGTAGAGAGAGGGGGATGGTAAAATTTTAATATGGTGACGGGGGTAGGTAGGGGAGTTTGTATTTAAGATTTGAGGAGTGGGGGTTAAGATTTGATAGAATAGGAGATGTTTGAAAAATGTAAAAAGTTGGAGAAAAATGGTAATTTTGGAAGATAGAAATTTATGAAAAATAAAGCGGTGGGAAAGGGGTGGAGTAGATATATAAATAGGGGTGGTAAGGGAAAAAGGATATTAAAATTTGGGATGGATTGGTTGGATTTTGAGGGAATGGGGGATGTTTGAAAAATATGAGAAAGGGGAGAAAAAGAACATTTTTGGAAAGAGTAAATTTATAGGAAATAAAGAGAAGGGGAAGGAGGGGGTTTAATATGTGGTTAGGGGTGGTTATGGCAAAAAGATATGAAAATTTTAGGGAAATTGGTGGAGGTTTGAGGGAGAGGGAAGGGTTTGAATTTTGGCTGAAAAATGAGAAAAGGGAGAAAAATAGATTTTGGGTAAAATTTTGGTGGTAGAAGGAGAGGGTGGGTGAATGGGTAATATGGGTTGGAAAATAGGGTGTTTAAAAGGAAAGAAGTTAAATACATAGCTAGGTTTATATTTTATATGATATATATAATAGGATATACTTTATCCCACGTACACACACGCTCATATACCACGCCGAGGGCGACAGGGAATACCAGGGCGGCGTGGGGGCGGCCTTTAGTGAAAAGAAAAAAAATTTGGTGATGAAAAAGGCACCAGCCCCAACAATTTGGATTGTCGTTGTTCGCGGTCGCTCCTTTCGTACCGAATTCTTTTAGTTGGGTTCAATGATTACACCTTAATGTTTAATCCCTAAGGCTACCTTAATGTGGGCAGCTAAGTCATCCCAATCGAATTAAATTAAAAGTAACCAAATCCCAGCGTAGTTCTTTATGCAAAACAAGATGTAAATTTTCACAGGCTTACAAGCTTAGGATAATTGTTTAGGTACGTCTCTAAAAAATTAAAAACGAGAAAATGAGAACGAGTTCGTGTATCACCTCCGAACCAGAACTAACAAATAAACTAAACAATAATAATGAAGCTAACTACATCTTAGCTAATAATACAAGTTAGCACTATTTATGTTTATGAGATAAAATACAAGACGAAAATAAAAAACAATTAAAAGGACAAAGACGTAGAAGGGAGGGAGCGGAAAATATATATGAAAAATTGAAAAACTTCTTTCTCTCTCTTTCTTTCTTTAACCGTAAAACTAAAATTGGGGAAATTGAGAGTTTTGAACCTTTGGAAGCCTACTAAAACCCTGACAACCGCCAATAGCTCCAACATCCTCGACACCAACCAACTTATTATAACTTCGTCTTTCTTACCTAGCTAAGTAATTAGCTATCATACAACAATACTTTAACCATTTCCCTTCTTAAACCTACTCCTTATAATATTTCCGCAAATATCCACAAATTCCCAAAAACATACATTTACCATAGCCCACCCCTTTCGCCTACCATCTTCTAGTTTCCTACTGTTTGCTATGCTATCCTTCGCTTTTTTACTATCCAAATTTTTCCCTATTGCTCTCCTTCAAATTTTATACCCTATCCAATCCTTTTCCCTTTCTAATTCCTTCGCAAATTAGCTTTCCCATATACCAAAAGCTATTAGTTTTTTCTCTTAACCTTTTCTATCTTCACTTTTCCCCTTCCCAAAAACTTGAATTTACCCCCTCTAATATACCCAAAATTTACATTTCTCTCCGAAACATTTGTTCCCTGTTCTCGTTCCATTTCAAATTACCCCTTTCTAATCATTCTTTTCCCTATCCAATCCTTTTCCCTTTTTCCTATCCAATTCTTTCAAATTACCCTATCCAATCCTTTTCCCTTTCTAATTCCTTCGCAAATTAGCTTTCCCATATACCAAAAGCAATTAGTTTTTTTTCTCTTAACCTTTTCTATCTGCACTTTTCCCCTTCCCAAAAACTTCAATTTTCCCCCTCTAATATACCCAAAATTTACATTTCTCTCCGAAACATTTGTTTCCTATTCTCGTTCCATTTCAAATTACCCCTTTCTAATCATTCTTTTCCTTCTTCCGTCGATAAAACACCGTATCTCCTTAACACTACCCACAATTTTCCAAATTTCCCTCAATTTTTTCTTTCTTCTAAATTTACCTTGCCAAGATTGGCCAACATTTATCTTCCCAAAACTTCCTTCCCATCTCCCCTTCTTTCAAATTTTTCTTTTTTAATTCTTCCCCAACCATCCTTACAGCTCAGTCCCTTTTTATACGCTTTTCTCTTATTTCCACTCTTTTCCCATTCAAAAATTTTATCACTATTTTTCCCTAAAAAGAATATTACCAATTCCCCAACCCAAATTTCTTTCCCATACCTTGTCTCCGTCACCATTCCTTCCCGAAAAACCTTTTTCCGTTCCCTTTCCTATAATTTCCACTTGTTTTCCGTTACAATCCCTTCTCTGTAACCCTCCCTTTACCTTTCTTCCACACTAGGTCTCTTCAAACTCCCTTCCGTCATTCCTCCTCCATAAATTCTCTTTTGAAACCCCTTGCTATTTCCTCTTCTATCCTTTTACCCTATCGTTACTATTCCTTTTCTCACAATTGTTAGAAATTTGTAAGGAAGTTGGAACTACCTTGAATTCTATTGTGCGCAAAATAGCTAGCTATAATCAAAATAGGCCTCTGGAATTTCTCTTTTGATCCGTTGCCTATAGCTAAAACCCAAATTCTTCAGCAGTAAATCAATAAAACTTTTAGCCCCAAGGTTAAATCCTTTAGGTAGTATGATGAGAGAGAAGGCAATATCAAGTATCCTATAAACCTATATGTATACCGCTTAATACGAACGTTTACAAGATGTAGTAAATGTAAATACTAGTTAATAACTTCCAAGAGTAAACCAAAAGGTCAAAAATGTTTGACGAAACAGACCAATACCTCCAAACACAAGAATAACCACAAGGTCAGCTTCGGTCCCAATAGCAAATTAACAAAAGTAAGGTTGATTCGACAAGACTAATAACTTATAAAAATATTCGAGAGTTCCCACAAGGGCTATATTCATAGCACCGACAATCATCGTCTACGAATAGGCCTTTACAAAATCAACAAGCCCGATATGTTTCATAAGATAAACGATGTCTAAGTCACGCCGATGTAAGAGAAAACACAGAGCCAACAAGTAGTATACTTGATACCCAGGTCACGTGCAGTTAAATTGTCTGACAACTCGCAGTGAACTGCGCTCTGGATGATCTAAACTGAATTAAACTGAACCGCACAGCACTGAACTGCGAGATTATATACAAATTTTATGGCTATTCCAACTTTAAAAGTTAGTTTATAACTTGCTAATTTTCAGTTTTAAAATTAAAAATGTAAAACTAAAACATGTGTGGTAATAATTCTCAAAAAAAGCACACTCAGTCATTCCAATCTCTAGAATGTTCTATAATTCAGCTTTTCGGCGTTCGGTAGATATTTTAACAAATTAATTTGATCCCAATTTATAAAATGAGTTTTGAAATGAACCACATCTATCAACTTGAAGTTTCGTAGGCACGATTTAAATTGAATAAGCTTGAGATTTCCAAATTAAATTAATAAAAGTACAGCATCACTATAACAGTAATAAACTTTATATGAAGTCAGGGATATTAAAAATACATTTCTAAGCTTTGATTGATCTTAATTAAATTTTTGATTAGGTGATTTATATGTACGGACTTTTTTGAACAAAACAACCGCACTTTTGATTCGTCATAAATAATCTCAGGTTTATAAAAAGATCCATACTAACAACCAGACATCTGTGAAGTAAAACAACATGGATATTTAGACAAGTTTTCATACATACGTATGCGTGCATGCCCCGAGATATAAATACACATTCATTCCATCATATACATCAGCTTTCATATATATACGTACGCATAGATCAATACAATCATTATCAACAAAATTAAATTTCTCAATTCGTGCTGTATAAAGAGTTGTAATAGTTTCACCTATCGTGCTGTTAATTATATGATTAAAAGATACATTAAGACTAATATACAGTTATTTTTATTGTACTAAGTAAATATCTGAAATCTATAGCTTGCTGTATCTTTGCTCTCTGATTTTGGCGTCTCGCTTCAATCGTTGCTAAGACTTGACCGATCACTGACATACGGGTTCTATAATTATGCGCAACTCTTTTGATAGGGTTGATTATATTCAACCGGTATCATAACTGGTATCTTAAACACAAAAAATTTAATCAATTAACATTAATATACAAAGTTATTTTCGCTATTAGAATAATAAGTTGACGCTAACCTTACTAGATTATCAAAAGATGATATCGAGTAAACGATAATATTTCTGCATTTGATGGTTCACATAATGTATCATTTAGGTTAAGATGTGTGCACCTAGGGCCGGATTCTGTCACAGAGCCAATTCCGGCTCTTGACAAAAACGCACATCCACTTCGGCCCTTCATAAATAAAATAAATAGCTAAGCTATGCTGGTATGTTCGTACGAGCCGGAAGTGGCTATGTCTCAAGATTAGATAGCCGGGACGGCCTACTGAAGAAATATTTATTACATTCAGTCTAGCACATTGTGTTACAGGGAAAATATTTCGCTCTAGGCCCAAAAAAGGCAAGACTAGTAGTAATTAACGCAACACGCATAAATGCAGGTGAAATAAATACGTAAAATATCGCTATTTTCAAAATTTTTGTTTAACCCTTAGTGGACCAGAGCACAGATATGTGTACAGCATATATTTGTTGAGTATACTGCGACGTAAACAATTCCAGTGGATGAATTTTAGTACAGAATCCACGTATGTATACAGCTGCGTGTGTTTCCGTTAAATGACGCTGAATAAATATTTTCTAAGAGCCTCTACGACGTTTTAACCTAACTAAATTTTCTATCGAGTGAATCGCCTCTAAAGGGGTAGTGTTGCATTGCGAATTAAAGACCTCAAAGGGCTACGGTAAGTGTATAAAAATATTTTTAGGCAGTAAACAACCAAGCAATTTACTTTCAACAATTTTTTGGAAGTTTAATGCTTTGTACAGAGTTGGTGTCAAATTTTTTTATGTTGTCCACACACGTGGACACTGTACCGTGACTGACGAATATGGATTCTATTTTCAGTTTTGTACTGCTCTGAATTTAGACTCTGAATACTCTGAATAACTAATTTTAAATTTTTGTACACGTACGGAAGCACTTCCAGAAATGGTGCACGGCCGTATTTAGAAATTTTGGCTATCCGTTTGATGATGGATAACAAACCAGTCTTGTCCGGTTTGTTTCGGTTATAGTGTAGGTTACTTAACCAGCTTAGTGCAACTACTAGATGAATAGCTATAATTTTTCATGTGTACGAAAGCAAATACATGTGTGCAAAAGTGAATATACGAATCACATATGGTAATTTTTGCGCGTTTAGCTTGGCACGAGTGCCATGTATTGTTCATTCATGTTGTACCTTGCTAATATCCGAGCATAGGCGGATCTCGAGGTTGATCGCGATGGCATGCTCCACTGTAAATTCAAAATTTTGGTGCCATTGTACAATAATTTTGCTGCATACACTGCCATCGGAGAATTCGGCCCCTGCGCTGTCCGTCAAAAAAACCTGGATTTGCCCCTGTATGCGACGGTAGTTATTCTGATTTCCTATGTTTCTAACAACGCTATATCAACCTGATAGTTAACGAAATACTTTTAGAATGGCTACAAAGCGTGTTCCGAACTTTGATTCAAGGGAAGATGAGATGAGCGACGGCGATTTTGATAAAGTGTTGGCAAATATGCCTAGCGTTCTGGACGACAGTGACTCGGACTCCGATTGGAATCCAGTGGTCGACTCGGATAGCGATGAACAAGGAGGTGTCCAGGACGTTATAGGCACCGCCGCTAAAAACCGACGCCGTGTTCCTGTCTGGAAAGCAACTGAAAATTATTATGAAGGTGAGAGAATTGTCACAGTTGTTAACTGGATGCAAACTTCAGAAAATTATTTTGTGGAATTGTTGCACTTGATGCCTTTACAGATTTTTGTCGCAACTACAGGCTTTCTCCACCGTGACATTTGAAATTTTTAGGTTTGGTAATAAGCCGTGTCGTATACAATGCTGGTATGGAAAATGTCTTTCATACTATAATACATTCAAAATCCAGGGGCCCCCACCACATTTTCAGCAAGCCCGTTGCAAGCGTGAATATGACAATTGTGTTATGTGCTCATACATGCCGACGGTCGGTCTTGCCAGGGGTTGTAGACGTCCTACGGGCGGATGGGGCTGGGGTTGCGTCCATATATTTTTCACATTCCTAGTTTTAGCGAAATTCCTATGACACACTAGGGTCTGGCAAACGTTCTTGTAGCTGCAAAAATTTGGCGTCTTGTAAGCGCGTGTTTTTTGTAATTGCGAATTTGTATACTGTATAATTTGTAACCGAAACTGTATAATTTGTAACGTCCCGTGTATACTCAGTTTCTAATGTAATCCAAAATGTCAGCACAGTAAACGTCTGACATTTATCTTTCACCGTATGTGCGTTTTATTTCAGGTAAACCGCCGAGGTTCCTGGGCGCAGAGAATGATATGGTTGCTGGATCAACCCCGTCAGAAATCGCGAAGGAATTTTTTCCAGATGACTTATTGGAACTGATCTGTTATGCGACCAACTTATATGCTCAAGGAAAAGGAGATTGCGGCAGTTTCGTTCTCAGAATTCCCGACCTTCGGTTGTTCTTGGGTATCAACATATATATGACGATAGTGTTATATCACTCCCTGCGGGAATACTGGTCTACGGATCCCGCTTTGCGCTGTCCTATGATTTCTGATCACATGACATTGCGACATTTCGAAAGAATTCGTCGTTATTTGCATTTTGTGCACCTAGAACCGTCCGAACCTGCTCCGATTCACAAATCTTGGGAGATAGATCCAGTTTTGGATAAGCTACGAGATATCTTCAAGCGCATGGTAACGCCAGGTGAATGCCAGACGATTGACGAAATGATATGCCCGTACACTGGAAAAAGTTCACTCAAGATGTATTGCCCTGGTAAGCTGCACCCTTACGGTTTCAAAATCTGGGTGCTAGCCGGATCGTCGGGCTATTGTTTCGACTTCGAACTCTGCCAGGGCGCAACTACCGGTGCTGATGTCATATCTGGCCTGGGCCTTGGTGGCAATGTGGTTATGCGTATGATGAAAGGTTTGGAAGGCGTAAATCATCACGTATTTTTTGAAAACTTGTTCACGTCAGAGAAATTGGTGAAGATGCAAGCGGAAAATCATATCTGGGCAGTGGGAACAGTACGTCGAAACCGTTTGGGCGGCGCGGCCAAATTGCTTCCTACAGATAACGACCTAAAGTCAAAAGGCAAAGGCGCAATGGCCGTTTGCACGTCTACTGAAAATGTCACAGTGACGAAGTGGTACGACAGCAAAGCGGTAACTATGATGTCAAATTTTGTTGGTGCAAAACCAACAGATACGTGCAAACGCTGGAGCGCTAAGCTGAAAGAACAGGTTGAAGTCTTTCGCCCAGGGAGTGTGTCGCTGTACAACAAAAGCATGGGTGGCGTGGACCTGGTTGACCCAATGATGTCGTATCATAGACATATCCTTAAGAGGAAAAAATGGTATAACATTTTCTATCATTTTTTGACCTTGCTATCGTCAATAGCTGGTTTGCTTACCGTAAAATCGCCGATATTAAGACACCGTTGGTAGAGTTCAAAGCACAGGTAGCTTACGGATGGATTGTCGAGAGCTTTGGATGGCGTAATAAGCGCGGCCGCGGGAGACCAAGCTCTTCTCCTGCACAATCGGATGCCCAAAATCCGGGAATATCACTCGCAACATCTGATCATATTTACGCAGGGCCAAGCTGTCGTAAACGTAAAGCTTGTGCTAATGTTCCCGCGATCCTGCGTCCCTCCGGGCAGCACTGGCCTAAATACATCAACATGAAGAATGCAGCGCGCTGCCGCAGCGAACGATGTAAAAAAAGAACGCGTTATCACTGTTGTACATGTTTGGTTGCGATTTGCCCGGAATGCATGGAGTCTTTTCATACCGATACTTTTTATGAATAGGGTAACTGATTCAGCCTGATGACACTATAGTATGGTTTAAAAAATCATTTTGCAGTGTGTCTGGAAGCGGCGTAAACAATCTGTGGATTTCTAACCAAAATATTTTTCCATTTGTTAAATTCCAAATAAATAATTCGTTTTTGGTAGCTCGAACGAAAAAGGGTATATAGGACCAGTGTCCACATCTGTATACGTATCGTTCTTGGCTTACAGGAGACTATTTTGGATGTGTATTTTGGGAAACTATACAATATGACTATAAATAATTCGATTTTTTTCGAGGAAAAATTTATTATTTAACTGTGTTTTACTATCGCGGTCCACTAAGGGTTAAGCGTCCTTTATAAACCAGCCTAGTAGCTATGTACAACACGCTTTTTATGCATGAAAATACCGCTATTGTAAACTGGAATGATATTATACGAATATATGACCATAAATAATACCAATTTACATTTTTAGCGATTTTACATTGTCGTTATATATTTCTGGCTTTTAGAGCCGATTCCGGGCTTTGTGGCAATTTATCAGCCTCTATTATTTTTCCTATTAGCTTAATATATTTGTAGGGTCTGACTCGGCCCAAAAAATGTCACAATGGCTGATCGTGGCTAGCCAAGCATGGTTTTAGAGCCGCGGCAGACTGTGACAACATCCGGCCCTGCTGCACACATCTTAAGGCAAGTGATCCATAAGCGCAATTAATTCATTCGTTTGACTGACAACCGTGGTATGGCAATCAATGCCGCATTTACGTTATAAAGAACCCCACATGTGAAAGTTTTGTCTCCTTATGGCCTAGACCGCACCATCCAGTGGTATACGGTATACACCCACACTATGTAATGCAAAAGATGGTGTATGAGACACCATTAACGTAGCTATAGCGTCTTAATCTACATATTGTTTTTAGGACAAGGACACCATACACAAACCCATTATATATTGCGTGTAAATAACAGCATGGTGTAGCTAACACCATATAAAATGTATGGTGTAGTTTATACCATACTATTACCGACAGTACACTGCCTATATATAGTATCTGAAAATACCATCAGAAACACCATGGTGTCCAAGACTACATGTAATTGATGGTGGAAGAGACGCTCAGGGTGGACAAAACTTTCCCATGGAGTGTCCTTTATAACGTAAACGCTGCATAACTAAAGATCCCGGGCCAACATTTACTTACATACCTGGCACTGTTAACCTTTACCACATAGCCAATCTATTCAATCAGACAAAATTTGATACGGACGCCGTAGGTTCTTGAAATTTCGTCAGATCATATAACGCTTTTAGAGACGCACATCGCTTTTGTCGAAACACTGCTAACACTTAATCATTAATTAATTAGCCACCAGTATTACAAAAAATAGTGCTGCGTCTCGCTGAATCCACTTGATAAGTTGGGTTTACCAATAACCACTTCACGAATATAGCATTTCAGTAGTTTTATCTGTGACAACAAACAGTCAGCACGCAGGATACGTATACTCTGATTTTATCTGAACTTTCGTTAGCTAATATATAGGTGACATTAGTGGGACACAAATACAAAGAAAAACTATCACTTAGCTGCTTGTAGTCGTTGTGGGGCTAAGAGCGGCAATGTATCAATTTCATGTGAGCGTTTTTATTGAAACAAGTAGGCCATCAGATGACATAGAACACTGCCTATCATTGCCCACATATGATTAAGTTCTTTGCATTTGATTGTTCACCACCTTACGCCTTCAGGTGTCCTTATGTACAACGAGCTTCGCCCATTACGCATATGGTCATGAGGTGCGGTACCTGCCATAACTGTAGTATTTTAGGTCATAAGTCGAAAGATTCTGTAAGCATTTAACTGAATCGATTCATCGATAGCAGTCCGTTAGTGAGATAGATCGGAGACCTATCAAAATGCCTGAATACTTTAGAAACAAAGATGCAAAGCAGCGGTGAAGATATAAAATAGAATTTATTACATATTTAATAATATACGCTTAATAGTTTTTAATTGTTGTACTAAATTATTATAGCTGTTAGCTTAATTTTAATGTTTTGTACAATACACTTGAAACATGCCACAAGGCTCAATAACGTTATGCACTGTTTTCCACAGAGAACAAACAGAAGTCTTAAGCCATATGTACTACTAAAATTTAATAATTTGCTTTTGTTAAGTAGTAAACTATCCTACTATATTGCAGTGGGTAAGGATTGCCCACTCCCCAGTCCTGCTCGTACGATTTACGTAAGGCAGCAACACAACAAACAAGGCTGCACAACAGGTAATCCTTCTCAAAAGCTTCGGCCAAGTTGCACACACAATGCAGAAAACTACAGCATCTGTATTATCATCGCGAAATAGCAACTATTAATGTCGTGTATAGACGTGAAATACGCAAACATATTATGCTTGGCTTCCGTGCCTGTATAAATAATAGTTAATTATTAGTTGTTTTTTAATTAGTTAAAAGAGGTACATGTAGGTATCAATTATTTTCGTAGTCGCTAAATGCGAGCCAGTTAGAGTGGAAAATGAGGATTGGGTGCGGCCTCACGGGTGGAGGAAAGGATATGTATTGCTTAGGTAGTGTCCAACCAGACTCCAAGCGAGGGGAATAACGCACCCACTTTCCTATGAAAATTTATGTCTTATGTTATTATATATTCAAGTTTTGCGGATAACAGTCCAAATTCACAGCTAGAGATTATTGTTTTAAACGACTTCCGTTTGCGGCTAATACTCAGATACTAAATCTTTTCTATTTTATTTTATAAACGTAAGCTGACACATTCTGGGCTAATTTTCAATATTAATGTACACTTAATGAAATTGTTAAGCTTTGTCTGGCGCCTGGAAAAACAACAGTAAACTATCCTCCCAGTGTTTATTCAGCTCTCAACTCTCAAATATAAAAATGGTATATATTATAGATGTCAACACGAAGTCGTTGTATTTGTAAGATTATTTTTATATAGCTCTATAAACTGATGCTCTCAAAAAAACTGAAACTGGCATGGAATCAATTTTTTAAACCAACGAAATAATGTAACACAAAGGTTTTAAAACATTTTATATTTAATATACCTTTTTACGGACATGAACTATATATGTCATTTATGAGCATTTATGCGGCGTTTACGTTATAAGTTGCCCGCCATGTGGAAGTTTTGTCCACGTACAGCCTGCCTAACACCGTTAACGATATAGTGTACAGAACGCCAACACTATATTCTAAGCAATTCTATTTAGTGTTTCGGATACCATCAGCAGTTATACATGGTGTCATGGACACCATTAACTTCTATCTAGCGGTGATGAAAGTCCTGTGGGAAGATGTCTTGGCGTTTTTTTCCGTTGTATGGTGTTTACACGGTTTAACTCATGTCCGCGCACTTCCTATGCAAAGATTTGAACGCAATGGTTTATGAGCTACACTCAATTAGCGTAAATCATTTGAAAATTGAGTTAGCTAGTTTTCCCGCCTTTTTTAAAATAAGTATTCAAACATTGGGTGTCGAAGACACCATAGTGTTATATACATAGTGTCAGCTACACCATGACTTGCGCTGCACTGTATGTCCGTCCGAATACCATGCACCATGGTGTGGTCATGACCACACGTGGACAAATCTTCCACATGGCGGGCGTTTTTTAACGTAAACGCCACATTATATTTGTATAAATGAAATCAGTAAGCCACATGAAAATGTGTACATCGGCTTAGTGGTTGAATGAAAAATATAAGTATAATATTAGTATTACAAAATAAAATATTGTATTAGCATTTTAGACGAAAGACAAGGCATGTGTATCGAAATCGTCATAAGGCATATGCACGAGGTATCATGGTTGCAGCCAGAGAAGACGGAGGTTGTGGGACCAATCTGTCAAGAGCAGCGACAGCTCACGATCAGAGGACATAGGGGTCCGACGTCTCAGACGCGTGTAAACCCCACTGCTCCCCCTCTATGGGCATGTATGGCCACAATGCATAAACAATCTAAAACGCTGAAACCACTGAAATAGTCTTACGAGTGATTTTTCTGACCGGTTTTGACTGAAAGTAGTGGACTAAGTTTTGTTGCTAATTGATAGATGGTATTTGTTATAGCGAGAAGTCATTTGACCACGTCATAGTTTGAAATTACATCAGGTTGGATTTGGACTAATTCATAGGGTTTTTTCAAAATTTAGGTAGCATTGCAGTACTTTTGTAAAATCGCACGACAAGTATAAAAGTCCAATGTGAACTACAGGGCAAATTTCTTCTGCTAGGTTTATTATCATGCTAGCTGATATTACTAGCTTGCAACCCAAAGTGGTAACGATAATATGGAAGACAAGATTTTTGGTAAAACTGGGCCCACGTCGAAGCCTTTTGGGATGAACAAATTTAATTCTGCATAATTGAATGCTATAAATGCAAATATGTCTGTGGTACATAATTTCAAAGATTATAGATTAAAATATTAAACTTTTGACTCTGTCTTGTGCTTTAGATATTTTACTAGTAAACATTTTCGGCAGGAAAGCATTGGCCAAAATTTACAACAGTAATTTCCCGAAATATAAAAAACCAGCAAATGTTAAATTCTAATTGTTGAAAGCCAAAACCTTATGCCGAATTCTGGCTAACTCGTTTGCATAAGCAGTCAGATTTAAAACTGAAGAACCGTGCGACCAGTTTGTAGTTCTAGCAAGATCAAAATGAGTCAATCCTGATTGTTAAATCGGTATTTTATATAAACGATTACATCGATTAAAAGTTTTTTGAGTCCGACTTAATCAGATCTTGGCGCCAAAATTTAAAACGTTTCATATAGAAAAAGATTCAACTTTTATATTTTTGTATTTATTCAATTAGGCCACAGCTTCAACTGTTACATAAATTAATTCTAAAATCTATACCATGTATCTCGTAATCATTAAAACTACTATTCGTTTGAAGCAGTGTAAATAAACAAAAAGTTCTTTCTTGTTTTGTTAGTGTAAAGTTAACAAAAACTTACACACTGGCCATAGTAAAATGATCTAACTATTTATTGTAAATATAATTTATTAACTTTTGAAATGAAGAACTACGTATGATATAATCCCACTTCGAAATGGTGCCTATTAAGTCCATGATTCGAAACCAGTTCAGTAAGAGATTTTGTTAAAATAAAATAGATAACTTAGATATTGCGTCTTTGTGTGAAAATTGGATTTAGTAAAATCTCGCGTTTTTCTTTAAAGTCAATCAGGTATTTACAAATGCATAAACTAAACCTCCTAAGATATTGCAAAATAATGAAGTGCAACACTACGGCGCCGAGACATGTTCTAAAAACAAATAAATAGTAACTATTGAAACCACTTTTTAACTTAAGAGTTTGTGGTATCAAAAATTAGAATTTTGGCATCTAAGAATTAAAATTATATGCTTTTTTTAAATATAAATTTGCCCAAACGATCGTCGAAATAAAACAACTACAATAAACAACATTATATATATAAAAATTAATTAAGATCAAGATATTAAAAATTAATAAAGTACGGTGTAGGTTCATATAACGACTTAAACTAAATCCGAAGTTACGTTGCCATCGTCTGAAAAACGCTAATCTACAATCTCATTTTTCTACAAATTTTTCTTTTTTCTATTCCCTTTTGCTGGCCCCTCCTCCATCCATATCCATTTTCCCTTTCACTTACTGGGTTGCTATCGGGCATTCACTTGCTTGGGGAATCCCGTCTTGTGTGTCCCGAACACCACCTACCCTAATTTCACGCACGGGAACCGGCAATAATTTTGCATTTCTTTTTGTTTTGGTTTGTGAAGTAAGGATGTGCAGGCATGGTTGGGTGCTATAAATCCGATTAATTTGGGTAATCGTTAACCATTGCTGACCGTTCTGGCGTGCCTGCACCCCTACTCAAACCCAACGCGTACAAATAATTTTCGTAATTTTGTATAAATATTGTTAGCAGAATCATTTGGTAATAATAACGTGGCTTCTTTTCGTATGATCGCGGTGTGGCGTCCTGTCGTAAAGTTGTTGTATTTTATACTTTCTTCTATAGTTCTGTGTCGAACAAGTTCACCCAAATCCTATCACATCACCCACACAAACAAATTTAAAATTTTAATTTTCCACCTATCACTTCCTTTCATAACTTAAAATTCACATATTTTTAAACTTGTAGTCATTTCGGTCGAGAATTCCTAGCTGTGTAGTACGTATTTCGAGTGCTCGTCAGATATGTTTAATTTTACTACAACATGTGTTACTCAGTGTTTTTCTCGGTTTCCTACATTTTGCTTCGGGTTCGACGGTTTGCGGTGATAGTGGTACGGCTAAGGAAGCCACACAGTTTCACGCATAAGTCCCCCGCGCTACTGAAGTCGACCGACTAGCGAGGTCCTGATGCTAGCTGCATATAGGATAGCTGCACTTACCTACGAGCGATAGAGTATATCGCACTTTTCAAGCTTAGCGACACTCGGCGTTTCCTAGAAACTCCTTAAACTCGCAACGACCCTTCTGCCATTGCAAACTGGCTTAGCTGGCCAGAGTCCCTAGTCAACCTGGCATAGTTTTGTTTTGTTTTGTCAACGTGCGCAGTGATAAGACTATAATTGTTATCGTGGAACATTGTCGAGAATTTATGCCTAATATTTTATCGTCGAGCACCATTTATTTTAAGACAAACAATTGTAATCACGGGCCTGTCGCGGATATAAAATAAAACTTATGATAAGCAGACATTAATACTATTGGCTATCGCACCCCTATGTATTTTGACGAATACGTTACAGCCATTAGCGTTTCGGAAATTAAACCATAACTATCGAAAGCACCTCTTTTCATAGCAGCACTTTATGTCGTGTTGCTAAGCTTTGCCTAGTGTCGATAGTGAAATGTATTTATTTCGGAACGGCAAGCACGCCGAATAGTAGAAATTGTAATTGAGAAGAACCGAATTTATCTGAATGGCACGAACTATGTGTTGTTGTGATGTAGTCATGGAGTGATTACTGTTTGCGTGCTAGGCTATTGCCTGAACAAGTAACAAATTATCGGTTAACCTGTGGGTGGAATCATAAAATCGGTCAAGAAGTTGTTACGATTTCGGCGGTATCTATTTTTGTGCTGTGCGGAACGCCGAGCTTCTATTAATAACGGTAAAGATACTTGCTAAATAGAAAATTGTTGTACCAGTATGTACCAGATGAGCGCGAGTTATTTTGGAATAATTTGCAACAGCCACACCAGTTTTTGTCTTGTTTAATTTTCCGAAGTACAGAGGAAATGACCGGTTATACGCAACTGGAGCTGCTACTTCACTGATGTTTTAGTTAAAACCTTTCATAGCCAGATCGATGCTAATTAGCCTCGGCGCTTACGGAAGTCGTAGATAAAGATCATTTAAGTTGGTATACCGCACGTTATAGCGTACTCAGTTGGGTACTGAAACGTCGCTTTCTTTATTGTCACCTATTTGTTCTAGCATAACACCACACATTACTATCGTGAACTGCTTTAATATATTGAACGTTTAGACGTACACGATCGTCATCTAAGGACCTCGGTATAGGAGTTGTCCATCCCATTGCTAGTACAAGTATTGTGAGGTTTTAGCGTGTACGAAATAAGTTTACAGCTACACAAGTTATCGCCATTGGGTTAGCGTGCGTCGATACGAACAGGCAGGACTCGCGAGCACCGATGGTAACCGGAGAAGCCCTATCCCGTATCGGTGGACGTCGCATAACATCCCAAAATTACTGATTTCTTAATTTGAAGAATTTTGTATCAATAAATAATATTGCGAAACTAACAAACGATGACGACCGCATTCATTGCAAGCAATAATTCAACTAAGTCTAAAAATTAAGGAAATTGCAATTGAAGAGAAGCTAATATGCAAATTAGCTCTCGTCAATAACAAATAAAAGAATAATAATAACAATATGCAATAATGCATTATTATGTTATCAAGACTCTCACAACAACAGGGACAAGGATTTACGCATTGACGGGTGAATTATTAAAGTAACGATATACTAACACGCCTATAATGTATTTATTAAGTTTTCTAAGTTTTTACTTTTCGGTTTGAACGTTTGATGGCATACATACTCTTAAAAATAGAGGGAATTACCCCAGGTTAAGGCGTCCGACCACCTATACACAAAGAACAGACCGTCTGGCCCATAACCTTTTCGCTGCCACTCAATTCGGCGCCATAAAATTTCACAAAATTAGCAAAAACGAAAAAATAGGCACAGATTTGCAAAAATTTAGGGAACATTTCAGAAAAACTGGACGAAATTATAAAAAACGGCAGAATTTGAAAAATTATGAACATTATAGGAACGAACATTCTACGCCACGCCGTCTGTCTCGTTACTCTTGAATGCAGATATCGTGTTTATAGCTGAAGAACTAGAGAACTAGAACTAGTCACCGGATTAACCTTATGTGAATAATGAGACTCAGCTATTGAAAATTTTCCAAAAGGCTACAGATTAGTCATAGCGCATGTTATTAAAAGACTAATGAGGTGTTTAAGAAGTTGTGTGCAAAATGGCTCTCAGTTGTCGGACAGTCTCATGAGGCCCACACTATTTCCGCATGTAGTCTTTCAAGTTACCCGGACTACTGAAAGAGTCTTTGTGACTGCAAGGGTTTGTATGACAGTCAGCGCGGATTATGAATTTTGTCCGATAGAATTTGCCGTGACATTAGCTAAAACACACGCCGAAATTTAAATTTCACACCTAAGCACCTGCCAATACTTACTTATCCAAAATTTGATATTTTCCATGACAGAGCGCTAGTAAAATTCGCTCACGCATCTGCGGCTATTAAAATTGAAATTTCTACTTCTAAATTATAATAAAAACATTAAACGCATAAATCATCAGACGCTATATTCTTTTATATAGTTATCTAGGCTAGACAGAATATCTGGAGTGCTAGATACGGCTGCAAGAAAAAGCGTATAGCTAGCTCATGCTATAGCATTGTCCACTGAGTCTAATTTGACAGTCTGACAAGACTAAAGTTTAGCCTATACACAACATATCGTAATCCAGCCATAAGTCCGATCAAATTTATGGCACTAAGAATTTAAAAGTCAATGACAGTTATCAGAGGGAACTGCGAGAAGTTCTTATAATACAAAAGAATAACTGGTTAAAAGCAAATCAAGTGTAACACAGCAACAAGATAAGACAAAGTGACCAACACAAAAAAATTGCAACAAGCCTTCTGGCCTGAAAATACGTTGGCGCATATAGTTTTCGCATTAAATAGAAGCAAAGTTCTTCTTAATAAGAGAAGTTTGTCACAGCAGAAAATTTAATAAGCTAGAATACTAACGACTTGTCATCTACTTTTGCTTTTGAAAGCCAGAATAACATAAAACCAGTGTTAATATGCAATAAGTGATATACGCTAACACGGGTGGGAGAGCGATCACCTCTGAGGCTCGGACGCACCACTTCCGGTGAAGTAGCCCGATTTCTCCACGCCCTTTGAAAATTTTGCAACGTGAAATTGGCAAAAATTGAGAGAAAATATGGTGAAAATCGTGGGAAGACTGACACAAATCGGTGTAAAATTGGAAAAAAATTAGAAAAATTTTGACCAATAAATTTCAATAATTTTTTCATTCTGACGACTTCCTCAGCCTACCGGACAATCACTCCCTGAGGAAGCCGAACGCCCTCTCCTGGAAACGCTTGCTACCCGCTGGTACGTCGGACCCAGTGCATGTATGTAATTTATCGATAGCGATAAAACGTGGACCAAATCACCGCAGCGCCACGCAGCGCAATTTTATTGTGCACCGCATTAAAAATAACATATATTAATCATAATATCAATATTAATATTTAGTGTTTCACGTTAAAAAATAACAAAACTATTGCCTTGGTATTGGACTAATTATGCGATAAATGTCGACTATTCAAACAAACTTAAAAATGCGTTAACTATGATAGTATAACGCAAAAGTAAAGAACACAAATAACTGTGTGTAGACTCGAATATACCCGTTAAATCATGTGGGCCACCAAGATCAGTTAGCTCAGGGAAAAAGACGGATTCAGCGAAGAGAGGTTCGCGAGTAGGTGGTCGAAAGCGGGCAAGTTGTAGTAGGACTAATTTTAGCACTATTAAGGGTACTCAGCCATACCATTTATCTCTACTACGTTTTGCTCCTCTAATTATGGCCTCCGTGGTAGCTGATATGATGGGTTCCGGAGGAAGAGTCAACCTTTACCTGGGCACAGGTTAACATGGCTAATTCGTCTTTGCCATGTTTCCTTAGCGTCCTGGGAGTTTCAGGAAACCTGGTCCCCCTTCGAATTTCGAGCTGATGAGCAGTGTGCGTTTGGCACTTTTGCAGTTGAGAATAAAAGCCTAGAGAGAGTAGCGCATTCGCTAGCCTCGAGCATACTAGTGAGCTTACATGGTCAAGGGTTTGAATTTTCAGG
>JASANE010002618.1:0-51340 GCA_030248225.1 Trileptium ribeirensis | reverse complement strand
GTATTGCTTTATGAAGCTGCAATCCATGAACTAACATTATAATTCCAATTTTTCAGTAATCAAATACTGCTACATGTTGCGATATAACGTATAGCCTCTGCTGGATTGCTGCATATATGATGAATATAGGTAGTCTAAAATAAGTTGTTTTTAAGAACACTTTGCAACAATATGTTAAAGGATTTATTTATATAGTAGTATATATAATGAAGGACAAATAGCTTATCTTATACATAACCAGTAAGGTTTGGGCAAGTAGTTGTCGAACTACATAACTCTCGGCGGAGCGAGGGGTTGACAGCACTCTGCAAGTGCTCCTCACGGTTACGTTTGTTTATGTTTCAAACCTCTCACTGCTGTCAGCTTCGAATACTGTTATAATGTTTTCATTGTGTAAACATAAGTTTTACCATTTATTTAAAAATTGAACACAACTTTTTAATTCTTAATTCTAACTTAATCCAATTAGCATAATTTATTCAGTGAAGTCATGATCATATGATCTAAAAGTAACATATTTGCATTTTTGACCCCGAAAACCCTATATCGGTAAAAACAATACGATTTGTATTCCAAGCATTTATTGAAATATAACCCAAAAGTGCCTTAATTAGCTGATTTCAGGCAGCTGAATTAGCTTATAGCTAATCCATTATGCAAAAACGTGTATTGAGATAAAACCAAACTTATATAATTTTTTAATTTTTATGTCATCTGAGGCGCACTTTTATCGGGCGAAGTCAAAAAATTTTTCTACTTTACAGGGGTCCCTGGCCGGGGGGCACTCGTTTTTTTGCCAGGTTACGCCGAAAAACGCCTAGGCGCCCCACTTTAGAGATGCTAGTAGTTTCTATTTAACTTGCTTCGGGGTATTTCAGCTTATTTTATGTGTGGTAGGGTGATAAACTGATTTACAACTGGTAAGTCGTAATCTGAGTTTTAGATGTCAACAGTGGTAAACTTGATCTCTATTTTTCATTTTTAAATACAGTGATGTAATGCCTTTACTATGAACAGTTTCAAGGCATAGTGTTCTCAAATAATTGGAATTACAGCTTGCAAGACCCTTGGGTGGTATAGATTATTGCTTAAAACAAATTGTATAACATCCGGTTAGGGGTATGGTATTAGGTCCATATATGTTAACATCAAAAATGCTCAAAATAATTTAAAGTTCTTTTTTGAGGTCTTGGTAGAACTCAATATAAGTTGTAAAGTTATTGAGCGGAGCGAGGCGACGCCGAGCGAAGCGTTTTTATTTTCTGTCTGTGACCAAAATAGTCGATGTCCGTTCGTGCGTTCGTCGCGATGAATCTCCAGAACCACTGCACCGATTTCAAAAAACTTTTTTTGTTTTAAAGCTATCTGGGAATCTGCACCTTCAAAATTTTGCATAATGGATTAGCTATAAGCTAATTAGTTGCCTGTAATCAGCTAATTAAGGCACTTTTGGGTTATATTTCACTAAATGCTTGGAATAGAATCGTATTGTTTTGACCAATATAGGGTTTTCGGGGTCAAAAATGCGAATATGTTACTTTTAGATCATATGATCATGATCTTGCCAATTAATAAATTATGCTAATTGGATTAAGTTAGAATTAAGAATTAGAAAGTTGTGTTCAATTTTTAAATAAATGGTAGAGTTTATGTTTCAACAGAACATTATAACAGTATCGAAGCTCAACAGCAGTGAGAGGTTTGAAACATAAACAAACGTAATCGTGAGAGCACTTGCAGAGTGCTGTCAACCCCTCGCTCCGCCCAAAAATATGTAGTTCGACTACGACTTGCCCAAACCTTACTGGTTATGTATAAGATAAGCTACTTGTCCTTCATTATATATACTATATAGATGAATTCCTTTAACATATTGTTGCAAAGTGTTCTTAAAAATAACTTCCTTTAACTGCCTACATCATATATGCAGCAATCCAGCAGAGGCTATACGTTATATCGCAACATGTAGCAGTATTTGATTACTGAAAACTTGGTATGTATAATGTTAGTTCAGTGGATTGCAGCTTTTCCCATTGTTTCTTCGATGCGAAAAATATACGTAGTTTTTCTACTATAGTGTTTATACTACTGCTCGAATGGTCTGCTCAAATTATGGGTAAAACCGGACTGAATTGGATAATTCTTAAGCTTGGTCAACTAGGGCCATGGAAAATTTTGAGGTTGACTCTTGCCAGAGGGTGTTTGATAGGTCAACGTTGAGAACCACAACCATGCTGTTATGGCTTTTTGTTAGTGCAGTTCTTCTCGAGGTATGAGCAAAAAGTTTCGAGAAATTTCAGGGTTAATGAATACATAAGCGGTAAATTGGTATATAATGTGTGTTCGAGGTTTTATTTGACGGAAAGAACGGCTTTTGAGCATTTTTAATATGCTCTTCATATACGATAAAATTGTTCGAGAGTTTACCTAGTCGCCAAAGTTTTTACGTTTTTCGTTTAGCAGAAAAGCCATGTTTCATAAATTGCAGAAAACTTGTAAATCATTCCGCTTGTTGCATATGGTCCGTGCTTTGAAATAAGTATATATACAGTTTACAGGCGCCGCTTTACAAACTGAAGAATTCTCCCCGGTATTGGGTTTAAATCAACAGTTAGAGTAATGTTTTAGAATTATAGTTGAGTGGGTGCTGTTTTCCTTCGACCGAAATTTAATGTTATTTGCAAATACGTTAAAGTCGCTAACGAATGGCCTCAGGAAAGGTGCAAATTTTTAAGCAAATATAGGGCTTTTGTTAATCAAATTTCTATCATAAAAAAGGAATTTGTCAAAATTTTGACAAGGTATGGGCCAATTGGGGTGTTCATAGCTGGAAGAAAAAATATTAGCCACGGGGCATCGGTAAACGCTCCTCCCCAACAACATTTTGCATACAAAACATAAATTTTCAGACATGAAATTTTTTGGATTTAGTTGAACATTTAGAGTTTCGGCCGAGTGGGGGGACGGACATACGGGAAAATCTGGCGAACATGTGGATTTGGAAAGTGTGTGTCCCCCATCCTCCCGAGGTGGAAACTCCAGCAAGAACTAGGGAACGACCGAATATTCGGTATTCGGCCGAATAGTTGACTGGCCGCTGTTAGTTGAAAAATAGAGTCAAAATCTGCCCACCAGATATCCTAATTTTACGGCCGGAGTCCTGATAATTATGCTGCAAACCGCTAAATATGTCCAACGTGTTGCAACTTTGGTAAGACAAGATGCGTTTGAGGCTCATCAATTCAGTTCGCAGCCGGATCGAATGTTCTGATCACCACAGTTATGTTTTTCATTAGCCGTGCACTATCTCGCTGCCATAATAGTTGCCAAATTAATACTTTGTGGTCTAAATGCAGCAGGATTTGTTCGTTTTCTTTGACACATCGTGAATGTGAAGTGAGACATCATGCTATGCCGTTCTACATACCTACATAAGCCTAACCCTAAGTCTACCGCCCCCGAACACCGCGCACTGAGCCGTTCTTTTTTAGCGATATGACTTCACGCACCAATTATCGCCGTTCTCCCAATAATGAAGTTATAAAAAAATAAATAAAAAAACAAAATTATAACTTCAACCTAGCAAACGAGAGCACAAAGCAAAAAATTCATCGAACAAAAACTATCGCTGACTCAGCAACACAACATAAAACGACCTGTTGCATGGTGCACGTACATACAGTGGTGGATTTATAGAGCTATAGATTTATAGATTTCTCATCATACATAGGTGTTGCGAACAACTATTCGGTATTCGGCCGAATATTCGGTATTCGATGAAATTAGGTGTTCGGTCGTTACCTAGCAAGAACTACATAAGCATGATTTCGTGATTTTCAATATATATAATCTTATGTCTTGTTACATGTGATAATAAAATGATTTCGGGATTCGGAAAATGATAGTGATTTATTTGACTGTGTCTGTGACGATGTGCTGTTTTTGGAATGATACTGTATCCCGCGGGACCATTCTCCTTGAGCCATGCATGATTCCGTGATTCTCAAAGTAATCATATTGGTTGTAACGGTTTTAGAAAATGTTGAAAACGATATATAGAGTGATTCATTTGAACGTAGATGTAGCGAGCGGATATGGAAACCAATATTTTATCATTAGGAACATGAGAACGCTTAATCCTTTGTATTAGATTTAAATATTTACCATATCTACCATAAATCCACTTGTCAAATATTTTACCGGCTTAATACATACTTTATATTTCTTTTCAATGCTAACGGGCCTCGTCAACGAGGCTGAAGCTCCTCCACTGAAGGTGTCGCCTCTGGTGACTGATCTCTTACTTGGCAAACGAATTCTGCATACCTGACATGTGACGGTGCCTTCTTGGGAGACGAAGGTACACATATAAGGTACATATATATATATATATATATATATATAAATAACACATATAGCTAAATGAGTAAGACCTATAACCACAAGTGTTTGTCGAAGGCCGTCATATACTAATACGACGGCACATATTTTTTTACAACATCCTGCCAATCTCGAAGCTTTCACCTGATGAGATCGCTTCTTTTTGCGCGGACGAAAATACACTGACATCGCTTAATTTCTGTTGTTTTCAGCACTCTTATCTACATCAAATTCCTGGTGGTATGGGTAACGGTGTTAATGGCTGATTTTTTGTTGGAGTTTCGGCTTGAATACATTTGGCCGTTTTGGCTGTTCTTCCGAAGTGTGTACGACTCGTTTCGCTATCAAGGCGTTGTAAGTTATATTTTTTATGTATCTGGGATAATGACTTTTACTTCAGTTTGAATCCGTGTCAGTGTCAAGCATCGTCACTTCTGAATACTGCCTGTAAATTAGAATTTTAAACGGTCTGAACTTGGAATTAGATTAAATATATATATGTTACAATTTATTTAAAATATCGTGATTTCTCGGCCAGGAACCACAAACCTTTGACAAGGGATTTGTGAGTGAAACGAAGACAAATACAATTTTCCGTCTCGTTCGTTCTGGCGAATTCAGATAATGTTCGTCTTTGTGATATTTTTTCAGTCGGTCCTGGCGATTCAGAGACAAATTTTGGATGTGAGTTTTTGTGTTTACAGTTTCTTTGTCTCGCCCGCTCAGGGTTTTTTATTTTTTCGAGATCTTCATGTGTGAGCGTGTACCATTCATTTTGAAGGTTTTGCGATTTTGCTTTTTTAGTTTTCTGAAAACTGCGTGATCGATACAATCCAGCGACCATGTCTATCCGCTGGATCTTTTCATTTCAAGGTTTAAAAAATTGGCGATATTGGTCCGATTATTAGTCTTGCAGCGAAAATTTGGCCTAAAATCCGAATGTTTTTCGCGTGACTTATAAAGTATAAGGGTGTTTACATTTTTTTTAACATTTTGGGGCATAACATGATATTGTCATAAGATTCAAAAATGTGAAAACAGATATATACTGAAGTAGATATTAGGCATTTCATTTGTACGTCTGGTCATTATTTTGACATGTTTAAGTGCCTCTATCTTCAAAATTGGTGCAGTAGTGAGCCTATAACATATGCACACCCTGTGTTATTGGGGCCCAAAATCAAATTTTTGCCCGTTTTTCAGACTATAACTTGATTTTGGTTTCAGAATTCAAGAAATCGAAACAGTTGTTGATGAACCTTACTTGCTCGATATTTTTGGCCTAGCTTCATAGTCTAAGATTAAAAATTCTCACAGGAGAAGCATTATGAAGGTTCAGAAATCCTACTTTTGTATCAAATTGCGTCCCGGTAGCTCAAAATTTATATATATCTCAAGTATAACCCTTCCCTTGTACCAAAATCTTATATATATATATCAGGGAATAACCGGAACCGGAACCAGCAACCGGAACCGTCCATTTAAACCGGATCCGGAACCGGAACCTGGTCTTCGAAATTTATATATAGTAAAACAGATGATGGAAGAAATGAAGGTATTGTGGATTTAAAATGCATTAAAATAACTTTTACATTAAACTTAATGTATTGCGATGGTATTATTGCCTTTCTGAAACTTTGAAGAGAGTAAGGAAGCTAATAATATATATTTATCGATCAAATATGACGGTTTTTGGACATTCAGAGCGAAAAATGTCTTCCACTATATAGTCGATTTGACAAAAATAGAAACAAAATGTACAAATGTAGTTTACACTTTAGTTATAATTGATCGCCCTCTTCTAACTATTTCTTAAGCTTTAAGATGCAATGCACATCTCTTGTACATGTAGAGATTTACGTAACCATTAACCATTTATCTACATAGGTCATTTTATTTTTTGTCAAAAAATTTTAAAGAAAAAACACACTTGACAAATAAAAACAAATCGATACACCTTATAGCATTCAGTACTTACGCTTATTACAAAAGTAACAACAACTCACTTTTTTTCAAAGCTGATTTCGTTCACATTTGAGACCATAGTTATGTTGCATTTTGGTCCATATACCGCAGTTCGCAAAAGTAATCGCATAGAAACAGTTTATATCGAATAAAAATTTATGACAAATCATTTTATACATTCAGCAATGTTGCGTTGAGGATAATTGGTAATTTAGCAAGGCCCACCAACTTCTCGGAGTGCCTGATATCGTTCGTTGACCAATTCATCGCTGCTAAATTGGTAACGTTCTCAAGTGCCCGAGCAGTGACCAACTGCTAGCTCTTCATGGACTGGCCCGAAGAATGCTACGCCGGCTTTCACAGCACAATCTCTGTCTTCTTCCGCCGGCCATTTGTACAACGGAAGTCGCGACGCTGACGACATGTCACGCACTAAATAAACCAAATCGAGGGTATGCACAAGAGTTTCCGAATCGTCGCGCCAAAGGTGTTTTATTTGTCCCCAAAAATATTTTTCATCAAAATACACTGCAACAAATTGACCGATGTGTTCTTCATTAAGTTTTCGTCTAATCCGTATCATATCGTTTTCAATTTGGCGGACTGATAAAGCAAAAGATTCGTCGAGATCTGTGAGCCGCGACTTGTAGGATGAAATAGACGGCGTTGACGGTTTTTCTCGCCGCTGCCGTTTAGTAGCAGGCTTCTTGACAATTTGTTCTGGTGGTGTTACAGCACCTGTTCCCTTTGTTTGCTGGATATGCTTCCGTTTAGCGGCGTTAGCAGCTTTTTTCTCTTCGGCTAGTCGTTTCTTTTCCTCTCGAGCGCGCTGCGCCGCTAAAAAGTCGTCATCTGTCAGTACAACTGTTCCTGGTACCTGTGGTTTAACTGCATACATCGGTCCTTTCGCAGTGCATGATCTTTCAGATCCACGCACCTGCGTAACAGCCTCTACCATGTCTGCTCCAGGTCGTCGAATGGGGACCTGCGCCCATACCAGAACGTATTCGAACCCTGGGTCCGGATCAGTTATTGTTTTGGTGGAATTGTTATACCTCTGGTTCCAGAAGAGGCACTGCTACCCGTATTGAGCCCTGTAGCGGAGGAAACTATTCCAGATACAGGGGTTTTGAACAGACTCACCTGTCGTACGTTAGGACGGACATGTGGCGTTGCTTGGTGTTTACGAGGCGAACGGCGGAGCGACTTAGAAGTAGTTGGCACTAAGGCTTCAGTTTGCTCAGCTGCCGATATTTCATGTGGTTCGACAGATTCGATATTTTCATGAGGGATCGGTTCGGCAGGATCATCATTTTGGTCTGTCATATTGCAATAATACGGCGTAAGAGGTACACCATCGGTTGTTTTCTTGCCGGCATTTACCCAGTTGGCGTATTCCTCCACAATCTCTAGTCGAAACCGGTCTTTTCCAATATAAAGCACGCGATTGACGGGGAATGTGCCTGTCTTTCTGAACGCAGAACAAACGTTTGCTTGACTCAATCCAATGGGCCACACATCGCATAAAATATCTGCAAATTTCCCTTTATTCACGGTCTTCATGCCACCAACTCGAACGATAAGATCTGATAAAGACTGCTCCCAACGACTTTTCAATGGACTAAAACATGCAGCATCGAGTGGCTGAAGTCTTTCCGTAGTTTTGGGGGGAAGACGTAGTAAATGAATACTGTTAGCACGGCATAATTCGATGACTTCAACATTTATATGAGTAGCATGGCCGTCGTATATCATAACAGCCGTTTCTAAGGTAGTGCCAGTTCTGCCTTTTCTTACAATCCACGGAACGACAACCTCATTCATGTATCCCAAAAACACTGCTGTAGTAATCCACCCATCGCCGGTAACGCTTACTGTTGCTTGCCTTGCGGCTGCTGTAGTTCCTCGCCACGCGGCTCTAACATCCGTTCCCTCATGAATTATGTGCGGTGGCAAGACGGAACCATCGGCGCACACGGTAGCTACAACTGTAGTGTTCATTTTGCCGCACCCGGCTACTACACGATAAGTTTTTTCTCCACGGATGCCCACAATGCGAACATTTGAGGGATCGTGACAAAACGAGGTTTCGTCACAGTTAAAGAGGCTTATCGATCAGCTATCATTTGCTCTAATGTGTCGTAGTAGTCATAAATGACAAATGGATTCGACGTTGCTGTGAAACGTCCCACCGACATTGAAGCAGGCTTCTTCAGCGTTAAGCTTTGACGCTTCATGAAATTACTGACCCACCTGTACTTGGGAAGGTCATTTTTCCATATAGATACCGTACGATTGTCAGGATCCATGCGAATCCATGCTTGAACGTAAATTGGAATATCGTGCATTTGGCATGGAGTTCCGGAACGAATCAGCTGCCGAATCGTTTCAGCTAAATGCAGCTCGTCCTCTTTTGATAGCCAAGTTCGTTTCCCAGTCTGACGGTCACCCCAGGTTTCAGCATTTATAGCCTGACCGGATTGTCTGATTTTTAATGCCTTATTAAGTGTTGTTGTAGACACACGGTATATTTGTACTGTTTTGGCGAACGAAAGGTCACCGCCCATTATTTTTAGTCGTGTGACTGCCGTATTTAGGTCATTAAATGACCATGGTTTCTGCCGTTTAACATTGTATTTTCCCGACATTATTCCACTTTATATAATTGCATAGATAATATATATATGGTGTAATATGTGTATATTGAAGTAGCAAATCACTAGAATCTAACGTCTGAAATAAATAAAACATAATAAGCAGGTATATAAGTTTAGACAAAGAAACGCGTTTTTTGGCAACGCTTTATTTTTTGTCAATCTTTGCAAAAAAAGAAACGTTTAGTTTAAGAAAAAACGTTTCTTTTTTGTCCAAATCTAAATAAATTTTTGACAATAAATAGAACAGTCGTAGATTGAATATGCAAGGAACCAGCAAAGAGTAGCTCCAGTACTGGATAATACCAATGATACTGAACTCTTTCAGCGTGAAATCTGACTCCATGTATGCGGCGTTACCCACTGATATACATTTGACACTAAGGGTGATCACGTTGACAAAGCGTGGTTTGTACCTATAACATCTCTTTCAGTATTACACAACAACGGAAATAGCAAATGCGTCAATAATTTATATGTAACGTGTGGGAGATAAGTGCTGCATGCCCACAATGTTTCCGTTTTCTGCAACCGCCACATGGGACGCTGACGAACCGTTTCTTTTTTTCTCAAACGACAGCTGTTTCTTTTTTTGTCAAGCGGACTATACACCATTGCGTATACTGCGTCACATCGAATGTGCTTACAAAGCTTGGAGCGTAGAATACACACTTTCGCTCTGTCTCCAGTCGCCTCCCTTTACTACACATACGTTTGTTGCATGTTCTTCTGTAATAAACTTAAAATTATTGGTTTATATGATTCTAAGAGAAAATAATAGGTAGAAGGTTTGTTGCATGTTCTTCTATGCATGTGCATGTTCAGGACACGGAGTAATTTTATATATGTATATATAGTAATATAGTAGTAGAGACTGTAGAAACAAATTTCATAATTATACATTTATATATCTGGCATGCATGCATAAATAAATATAATATATATATATACCAGGGAGTAACCGGAATTCTGGTTCCGGCGAAAATCGTGTTGCGGTTCCGGTAAAGGGCAAAAACCATACCGGAACCGGAATTCCGGTTTAAAAATTCTGTTTAAAATTTTCCACGTTTTTGCTTCATCTTGTAATCCAAACATAAGTATGTAATATATATTATACCGTGATCAAGCTCCAATACATCCAAGCAAAAGAAAAGATTAACTAACCAATTTGCCGTGTGAAACGTAAGTAGGGCACATAATTTGAGCAGGAATTTTTCATAATAACCTGCATTAGTTTCTTAAATCAAAGCCAGGTCGATGCTTGTAGCAGCTATTTTACACATCCAGAAGTCTGTGGGATACGTTTAAATTAAACCGGTCCAACTCGGTAACAGAGTATGGCTTACGCAGAAGTACTTAGGGTATGTTTGGATAACATAAATTGCGTCAAGCACGCGCCAGTGCGCGTGTAAACTTGGTAAATCAGTCTACATTGAAGTAAACTAACGTTATCTGCAACGCAGCTATAAACTGCTTTCTTGGCAATGAACTATATTTATTGAAACAGTGCGAGCAGCATCACAGTGTGTCTCATTTATAGCATTCTGATTAGAAAGTTATCATCATTATGATCTAACTGACGGGCACTGTTTGTCCAACGCTAGCCTAAACAGTGTCTCTGACCACTGGGTGTATTCTACGCTCCAAGCTTTGAAAGCACATTCGATTTGACGCAGTATACGCAATGGTGTATAGTGGAAGACATTTTTTGCTCTGAATGTCCAAAAACAGACATATTTGATCGATAAATAAACATTATTAGCTTCCTCAGTCTCTTTAAAGTTTCAGAAAGGCTTGTTTTACTATACGTATATAAATTTCGAAGACCAGATTCCGGATCCGGTTGCTGGTTCCGGTTATTCCCTGATATATACATATACGTATATCAGGGAGTAACCGGAATTCCGGTTCCGGCGAAAATCGTGTTCCGGTTGCGGTTCCGGCAAAGGGCAAAAACCATACCGGAACCGGAATTCCGGTTTAAAAACTTTGTTTGAAATTTTCCACGTTTTTGCTTCATCCTGTAATCCAAACATATGTAATTTATATTATACAATGATCAAGCTCCAATACAACCAAGCAAAAGAAAAGATTAACTAACCAATTTGCCGTGTGAAACGTAAGTAGGGCACATAATTTGAGCAGGAATTTCTCATAACCTGCAGGAGTTTGTTAAATCAAAGCCAGATCGATGCTTGTATCAGCTATTTTACACATCCAGAAATCTGTGGGATACGTTTGAATTAAAACGGTCCAACTTGGTAACAGAGTATGGCTTCGCAGAAGTACTTAGGGTATGCTTGACTAACATAAATTGCGTCAAGCACCCGCCAGTGCGCGTGTAAACTTGGTAAATCAGTCTACATTGAAGTAAACTAAGGTTATCTGCAACGCAGCTAGAAACTGCTTTCTTGGCAGTTATGAACTGTATTTATTGAAACTGTGCGAGTAGCATCACAGTGTGTCTCATATATAGCATTCTGATTAGAAAGTTATCATCATTATGATCTACCTGACGGGCACTGTTTGTCCAACGCCAGCTTAAACAGTGTCTCTGACCACTGATCAGAAAATTACCTTCTATCTATTATTTTCTCTTAGAATCATATAAACCAATAATTTTAAGTTTCCTACAGAAGAACATGCAACAAGCGTATGTGTAGTAAAGGGAGGCGTCTGGAGAGAGAGCGAAAGTGTGTATTCTACGCTCCAAGTTTTGTAAGCACATTCGATTTGACGCAGTATACGCAACGGTGTATATATAGTGGAAGACTTTTTTTGCTCTGAATGTTCAAAAACCGACATATTTGATCGATAAATAAATATTATTAGCTTCCTCAGTCTCTTTAAAGGTTCAGAAAGGCAATAATACCATCGCAATACATTAAGTTTAATGTAAAACTTATTTTTAATGCATTTTAAATCCGCTATACCTTCACCTCTTCCATCATCTGTTTTACTATATATAAATTTCGAAGACCAGGTTCCGGATCCGGTTTAAATGAACGGTTCCGGTTCCGGTTATTCCCTGACGTATATATATAATTATAATTATATATATACTCTCGATATGATTAGCGATATATCCACAGGACCAGTTCCAACACGGGGAACCGGAAATATCTTGACGAATCTCCCGTACACGAGTTCGCTGAGGTGTGAAAACCGTGCTATTCCTGGTTAACTTGGGGTTGTACGGAATTCCGGTTTAAAATTATTCATATTTTTTGCTTCATCTGTGGTCCAATAGACCTTGTATAATATATACACAATTTAAGTTCCAACACAACAAAAGAAAAGATTCACTAAGCGATTGCCCTGCGAGACGTATATAAGTAGGACACCATTTCAGTAGGAACTTTTTATCTTCCTCCGTCAGTTTGCTAAAACAAAGCTAGGTCGATGCTTGCAGAAGCTTAACCATGCAGAAATTTACTGTATATGTTAGAATTGAACTAGTTCAACCTGATATATATATTGATAGTTCAACTTGATATATATATTGATACGGATTATTGAAGTACTTACTTGTAAGCTTGGCTCATATAAATTGCGTCAAGCACCAGATAGTATGCTTGTAAAGTTTGTAATCAGTCTACATTGGAGTAAAGTAATATCTTCAAAGCAGCCAGAAACTGCGGAACTCTTGGGAACGAGCTGTATGTATTGAAAGTGTGCGTGCCGTGTCATAGTTTGTTTCATGCATAGCAGTCTAAAATCAGAAAATCGTCATCTCACTGAGGGACACTGGTTGACCAACGCTAGCCTGAACAATGTCTGTGGCCGTCCATCAGAAAATTATAGTATACCGTTTTATTGTCTTTTATAATTATATAAACCCGTAATTAAAAGTTTCCAACGGTGTAACATGTAAAAAATTTGTGTCTATTAAAAAGGTCGAATGGACATATAACGAAATTGTCTAGTCTCACGTCATGTGCCTTCCAAGAACATCCAAGCCTGGTCCAACGTTCAAGGAATTTTTCCTGGGAGTCCAAAAACCGATATTTTGGTAGATAAATATATATATTTTAGCTTCCTCAGCCTTTTCAAAATTCCAGCGAAGCAATGACATCGCAATACATTAAGTTTTATGTAAAATTTATTTTATGTCCACTGTACCTTCATTTCTTCCTTCATCTGTTTTACAATCTCTTGGACCCACAGTTCTTCAACCTTTGTGAGAGGCCAGACCATATGGGACGTGTGTATGCACATGGATTAAAAACCTAGTGCAGGAAAGCAACGCCAAAAAAGCGGAATTATTTTCGATTGTGCCGACTAGCTGATACCTACATACTTTACATTTTACCACCTGTGAGAGATAAAAACGTCTCATATCTTTGTCTGGCTTGTCCGAACAGGGGCGGGAGGCTCCAAGTGTCCTGACCTCCGGCATGTTCATGTTCCCAACTTATATTTTGGTCTAGCATGGTACTTTCTTGTCCGACTAAAAATTCAGATTAAAATAAAAATTACCAAATTTTTCTCTGATTGACAGAAATGTGAAATTTTCTGTATTTTGGCAAAAAATTAGCAAATGTTTCATGCTGGGCTAAAATCGCTAAAATTTTCCCTTAATAGACATCAGCAATTGCTATCAGCTGTAGAACTATACATTTTTTTAGTTTTCCCTCGGTTACAGTAATTAATTGTCCCCCGCAGGGTGCAGTCGTCCGACCCCAGCTACATTTGTTCCCAACTTCGAACTGGGGAACCCCTCGCTAGAGTTCTCAAAATATGATTATTGATTCTGGCATATCCATACAATTCGCGAACTTGTCGTCAGGTACCTATCGGAATTAGAAATTGCTTCAATGTTGTGTTTATCGATTACCAAGCTTGATTGATGTGATGTTAAACAGCATGTTGGATCTTCCGTGTGTGGAATATAGCTGCTGGTTAGGACCGATTCGACCTGATTGTTGGCATAGTTGCTTTAGAACCGGTAGTAGTGTGCCCTTTTCGACTGTATTGCTTTTAATAATTGTATAATGTATGTGTACATAATCACATACGTAATATTTTATGCTGCCTAAAATTAGCGTGCAGAGCACATTTGTTACTTTGAAACATAAGCGCTTTATTCGATATCGTGAGCAGTGGCGATGGCTTGTATTTATTTTGTTTGATACGTAACTCACAGTTCTGAAATCACTTTCCAGTTAATAGGATACATTGAATAATATTGTCGATTCCTATTATTATTTTTCAGGCCTTTTCGGCGTTTTTTGTGTGTGTGGCGTTTACATCAGACATGGTTTGTTTTCTCTTCATTCCAGTCCAATGGCTTTTTTTCCTCGCCTCAACTTACGTTTGGGTTCAGTATGTATGGCATGCCGGTAAGTTTGTTTGTATTGCTTGCGCTAGCTCCATAAATGGTTTTTGTTTATGGTGAAATTAAAAACAGCAAAATTGATTGAGAGTAATAAATGAAAAATGTATATATATCATCAAAACCGAAATCCCAGATAAAATTTTTTTTCGGATTTTTGGCTAATTATTTATATACGTAACGTTTACCAAGACACTCAATATATGAGATCGCAAGTTAGACAAGTTCAGGTTGTTACTATATCGCAGCTCACTGCACGGAACAGCCAAATAGATGCAAGCAAGTAAGCAACTGTGTGTTGTTTCTTTTAATATATATATATACAGTTAGGCCAGGCGTAAAGTGCATCTATTCCTATTTAGCTGAATCGAAACTATATATATCAACGAGCTATCCCCAATTGAAAGCGATCGAGAGATTTTTGCTCCACGACGAAAACTGTGGCAGCGGAATGTTTTCGCTCATGTAGAAGTCCGTTGCTTAGCGTTCACGTGGGGCATAGTATAGCCTGGATAATGTAGTTTTACATTAGCTTGTGTCATGCAAATGTCCACACTTTGCAGTAATGATGGTTAAAGATTTAAAATTTTGTTCCCCGCCTTCGAAAAAGTCGATTTATTGATTAAAAAATAGTGTTACACTAGGGTTCTCAAATCTGGGTGAACTGATAAAATGACTACGGCGCTTTAGAAAAGAGCAAACTTGACTGACAAGAAAACTATATGTGACGTAGTATAATTTGAAACCTATGGTTTGGAATATCGAATTAGTAGTTTTTTGTTATGTCACCGATTTGGTTTATATATGGTACCACGCATCACTAGCACATGTATCCATTATACACAACTCTTGCTTAGTTGTCATAGTGTTTTTTTTGGCAAAAATGCTTTACTTGACAACTGACCCTGTCACCGCCCCGGAAAACCTTTGTATATATAATTTGAACAAAAAAATATTTCAAACCTTATTAATACGTAATCAGGATTGATAAATTATCGATGAAAATATTTCCAACTCCGGCTTTGTATTTATTGCATTTGAAAAAAAGTTCCGGTGGGTGGGGGTTGAAATAGACCCTTAACACATTTTTTCTGGGTAGGAGTGTTTAACTGAGTGTATAAAATATATGCTCCTGTCTAAACACATCGAACGCAATATTAATTGGTGTTGGCTGTCACACTCTACCATAAAATAGTTTTTCGAAGCAGCGCTGTAATAGATCCTTATCACAAATAGAAACGTTGCCGCTATGTGGCTGCTGCCACTATCCATTGGGATGCACAGTGATAATTCGTATATATTTTATAGCTTAAGCTTTAAGCTATCGCATGTAATAAAAATTTCACATATTAATCATGAATATGTATAGAAGACAATGAACCGAAAATATAGGCCCAAATTTCGCACAAAAGTCATGGTTAGGTTCCAAGGACAACATCTGTATAGGAATAAACTGGCCTGTCTACAGCCCTCCGAAAAGTGAGGGGGAAACTTCGGGGGCCCCATGTCTATTCTCGGGGAAAATTAAAAGTGGGGGGATAGATTTTGCTTAAAAATACTAAATATTCGTATATTTTCAAGTATTTTTACTACTGTATTTTCAAGCTAAAACGATATTTTAGCATTATAAATAGTGGTAATTAATGTTTAAAAACAATTTGCAAAGAAAAAACATAAATTTTTTTGGATAAATAAAAAAATTTTGGAATTGTTGAACATGGGGGTTTCGGCCGACTGGGGGACGGACATGGAGGAAAATCTCACGAACATGGGGATTTGGAAAGTGGCGGGGTCCCCCATTGGAAAGTGGCTATGTCACAAACCGTGATTTGATATGGTTTCCGGGCGGTTTGGGCGATCCTTCAATCAAGCCGTCTGGTTCAAAGGTGATTTCACTGTATACATGCCAACTAAAATTTTCATTGTTAATTTCATCAGGCTATGTAGCGCGCTATATTTTACATAAAATACTAAAACTCTTAGGTACGCAATTCATTCTAAATCAAAGCGACACCGAAGTGCATTAACACAATGAGCCTCCGACAGCCGAAAAACTTTATTTTTACAGTAGCTAGGTAACTCTCACAAATATAATGACAAATTTGTTGGCACAAGTGGTCCTGTCAATAATTCATACCACATGCACTTAGCCAAAATTTACACGAACGCTGTTTCAGATGAAAAAGATTCCGCGCTTTTTCGGGGAAAGTTCTGGTGAAAATTAACCTGTTTTTACGAATACAAGGTTTATGTTAGATTTTCACATATTTTGTTTAAAATATAAATTTCACAGTTTCCGTTACTTTTGACTTGTTTCGTTTATTCGTGTGATACTTGCATATTCGGAATTCATGGTTCCATAACTTTAGAAATTATAAAATAATAGTCACCGAATACAAACATGGGCATAATTTTATGGTGCAGAATATTGCGATAGATTTCAGAGCAAGTAGTCAACCACAGTGTGTTTTCGTTATGATTCTCTGTGATTTGCTGCATGCAGCAACAAACAGACTTCTTATAATCTACTTGTACAACTACCACGTCGGACATCTTCACTCTTACAAAGCATAAACAAAAAAGCCTGGAGCGCAGGGCTCTCTAACCCCTGTCTAAATATATATTCCGCTGAATGGTTTGATACTCTGAGTGACTGTAATTTTTAATATTTCAGAGCGCGGCGTATGTTTACCGACCGTATGTTTGTGGTGTTTATTTATCTACATTGAAGCATCGGTGAGGCTGAAAGAGCTTAGGAATATGTCATTCACGCTTGATCTTTGCAGGCCATTTGCATCCCATTGGTAAGATACTATAGATGTTTTATTAGTCGTTTTGAATTGGTAAGATACTATCGATATTTGTCGGTCTGATTTTGTTTGTTTATATAATTTTTGTTCATTGGAAAATGTTGGGACAGAAGAAGATTGCGTTGATTTTGACCATGAATACAACCAATGCGACTACGATTGTGACATTTTTTGTTGTTTACGATTTGTCATTGCTTCTAGATATAATACCATGAATTCGAGTGGATATTCGAGATTGCAAAATTGTTCTGGCATGACACGTGAACTTAGAAGTTACATAGTTATTACTTGATAATTAACTGGATTCACTTTCCTTATACCCGCGTGACAACCACGTTTATTTCGACGAGGCGCAATTACAAGTTTTGTGAAAATGTAAACCCGTCGCTGCTATACTGGTTCATCTATTTGTGGTTCGTTGCTTGCCATACCTACAACTTGTAATTCATATAAATATTGAAATGGAACTGACATCAAGATCTAAGTATTCTCAACGATATGGTGGTTCCTTCCTGCCACTATGTTATAGTCAGCTATAAGCCTGAAACATTGTCTCTACTACTGCGTATTATTGTTCGGGTTTTATTATTGGCATTTTGTGGTCTTTGATTGGCTTTTACTCTGTGACTGTCAATTTGGAACTTTGCTGTAGTCACGGAGCAGTCGCCTCGTTAATTATATATGAGCGGGTGTTTCATTTGCTGTCCTCCGTGACGTGTATACAGCTAGGTACTGGCCTGGGCAACTGTTTCCTTCTCGCATAACTGTTTACGAATATGGATTGATTGAATTATAGATAAACTAAAGTGATTGGTTACTAATGTTTTCATTGTTTTAGTATTGGATATCCAATGGTAACGCTTGGATTTGGTGTGAAAAGCTATGTCAGCTATAAGTTCAGACTGGTATGTTTTAATTTTTTGTCGCCATTCGAACGTTTGAGTTTCACAAATATTATGGGTAGAGAAAGTGTTTTAGCTTAGAAATGTTTTTATTTTCTTTTTTCTAAAATTTTTCTTTTAACCATTATAAATTTTTACTTCAGTGATTCTTTTTTTTTTATTTAACTTCCTATCACATTGACAAATGTGGGTGATTTCTTTTCGTGTGCGACAATGCTTCCTGTGTATATTTGCGCAAAATATATCTTCGTTTTGAGTCACAAGTGCCTAAATAACCCGTTTTACGCCATGTTAATTTATACATAAATTTGTGTTTAGTATATAGTTGCACCCAATGCGCCGAACACGTTTTCAACAGCCCTTTAACAGGTCAGTATTTATCTTGTCATAGCTGCGAAATATTTGCACAAAAAATAGTCTCAACCGAATATTTCAGTGATCAAAAATCGTGTATACCGATATTGTTACATATGTATTGTAAGACAAAACAGGATAACAGGTGACACCTGAGCTAAATGCAATAACTTGTCGCCCATGTTATACATCAGATTTTAGTTAACACAGGCGTACGTATGATAGCGACATAGTTTTTTTTTTTCAATTTCCAAATAGCGAAAATTACACAAACATGTTTTTTTAAATGCCTAACGATGTTCCTAAAAAGCGTAATTTTTATCATAAAAGAAAATCGAAAATGCTTATTTATACAGTTTATACAATACTTATTATAAAATCGCTGGAAAAAATATGCATTAATAACAGCACGCGACTGTTTCTATCTTTCCAGAACGTATCAGTTATACGGATTCTTGAAAGACACAAACTGTTCATGCTGCTATTAATGCATATTGTCATTGTAGCAGATACTTTTATGCATTGGGAATCATGTCGAATATTTTGCGGAAAATATTCGGTCCATATGTAAGCTGTTGAGTTTGTCCGGATCTAGAAATATAAGGCGTAAATCACGCAACGCTTGGTTAATAATGCGAAACGGGTCCTCAAAACGCATAAAAATTCGCAAAAACTGCGAAAAAACCGTGGATAGAGATGGCGAAATAAATGCGATATATGTATTACAAATTTCCCCAAAACACCAACAAAAAAACTTTAAACATACTAGTTTGTAAGCCCACAATTTATGTAGCGACGTTCGAGGATTGTGACTTGAACATATATAGTTTGCCCACAATTCCTAATCTTGAGCATATAAGTTTGTTAGACCACGATTTCTGCTGGGACGTTCGGGTTTTTGCTTTGGTTACCTATATTGCATGTTTTTAAATAAACGAATTTTGAAATAGATCCGTGAGGCCGGATATACACGAAAATGAGCAAATCTCCATAACCAATGAAAATATATGCGTCGTTGTGAGATCATGTTGTAAGGTCGCGTTATTACAGTAGTTGTGGCTTACTGGTGTATGACTGAAACGAAGTGGGTGGAGTTTACACAAATAGTTTGCTTACGGCATAAATTTTTTTCTTCCGTCTGGCGATCACAACTCATCACCGTATGGCTGGATCTTCACAAATGGATGTGCCTTTCATTAGATACTAAGCCCCACGACCACGTCAAAATGCGCTCCAAAAGATTAATGATCACATTTTTTGCATTTTGGCCATCCACATATGTTTCGCTACCTATATCTCGCGATAGAGGCTTCGCAGCTATAAACGGAGAGATTGAACTGAATCCTCTCATAGAGAGCTACAACTTTGCTGTTGTCCGAATTTTCCATTTTCGAGCTATGGGCCAAAGTTTAAAAAATACCCCACATGATTTAAAATTTCCAAATTTTTATAAAGCAAGTTTTTTGCTTATTGGAGGACCTTATAATCCTATTGCTTATTTAAACTATAGGATTATTTAATCCGTTAAAAAACTTGATTTCATCGTTTTAACGCCATGTTGGTTTCATTGTTTTAACGCCATATTGGTTGTGTTGTTAACTCTGCGGGATGGTGCCGTAGCAAAATTTGGTTAACTTTGAAAATATAAATGTGAACATTTCGCTACTTTTTCACTGCAAGATGTATGTACATCAATCGAACGTGTCCATATGTTACTAAAATAACTACGATAAATACAACTGTATTTGCGAAGTTTGAATAAAATAAGGCAAGTCTTAGGGCCATACTGCGCAAAACGACTGCAAATTTGTTATTTATAAATTTCAAAAATTTTTTAATCTTTTTGGTCATATTCGGCGTTGTAGGATTTGGCGTCGCAGCAAAATAAAGAGTTCTGCGGTTTTGTTATATATATATATATATGGGGGACACCCGAAAAGAATCCGAATTACGCAGGCCCTGTCCTTGGCAAAGCCAGACGGATACACTTAGAATTACACAAATTGGTGGACTCGACAAGTTCCTAGTAATTAATTGTTGAAAATATTTAGTGTATATATACATAACATAAATTTAAGGACACTAATACATCATGGATTTAGTTGAAGACGGGTGGAGATTTTTGTGTGAGTGGGCGATTAACATTGGGAAAATTTGACGTAAATAGGGATTCGATTACCGTTTAGGTGCAGACACTGCCAGAATAAGGATTACTAGAGGTAGGTAATGCATTTTTACATCGTCTATTTTTTGAATTGTAGAGAAAACAACGCGAAGTTGCGAAAGAGAATGATTTTTACATGCAGCTATTGGACGAGGCATTGCCGCCTGACGATAATCACGAACAACAGCAGCAGCAGCGGGTTGATTACGATATTGACAGAAAGTGTAAGTTTGCTCAAAACGTGTTGTTTGAAATAGAATTTATAACCAAAAGTTATGTCAAAATTTTCTTTATCATAACAAGCTACTGTCGCCTTTTAACGTCACAAAAGTGAACGGCTGGTTCGCAAAGTAAATGACACTGTACCAAATTTAAAGCTCTTCAGATCAGTGTGACAAATTTCATAGCCACATGGGTAGTGGCTATTGACGCTGTTTTTTTTTGATTCCAAAGAATTACCCTGATCGTTTACTTGGTACAAACTGAAACCTGAACAATAAGCGAATCTATGGCGTAAATAGGTTATTTAGTAGAGGGCAATTAAACAGACGAAGTACAATAATTATAGTAATGATCTGACAGTCTTACTCAATACCGAAGGCCGTAGGACACATCATAATCGTGTCTTATCCTCGGGATACTTTTATTGGACTTTCACATTCGGTGGAATATTAGAGCCTCTCAGTGATAAATACCATTTCAAAAACAATTTCACAACAAACAGTCATTCACCAGTAAAAAGCTTTACCAGTATAAATACGATCGAAATATAATGTTACTGCTGGAAAAACACTGGAGAATGTCTATAATACGAAACGTGCTAACGCTTGTACTCCTATAGTTATTGTGAACAGTGTCTAACAGCAAACCATATCCTAGTGCCTCGAAAATTGATATGCAACGAGCAGTTTGTCTAACTTCGAACTTTTTTTCGATTAGTGTCGATGACATAAAATTGAAGGTGTTTCAATAAGTTTCACGTGCTGTTTTGTCGTATTGCAACCTATAAAATTAGTACCACACCGCGCACCTAATAACTTTATACTTGTTGATTTGTTTCTGTACATTGCAGCTGTTGGTTGATAAGTCTTGTTTGTTTTAACAATTTTAGGCTTAACATCAAGGTCTCGCAAGATAAACTCATCCCCGCCCGAAGGTAAGTGTGATCGCGTGCGTTACTATCAACGTAGGTATTGGGGATTTACAGTTTCATTTCTTGTTAGATATAGCGTGACAGCTCATGCGGCAATATAACTTTTTAATGGGGCGCTTTACATCTAAGACCTTAATTATTACTATATTTACTAAGCCAGATTGGGAAAACATATTTACGTTTGAAATATAATTGTTTGTCATTTTTTCTCAACTTGTTTCAACGAGTGCTTCAAAGACCATGAGCAAGTTCATTTTTGACATTTGCAGTTGTGTGTTGCTTAGCTTTTTACAAAATAACGCAATGTGGTCAAATGATAACCTTTTTGTTATGCGTGTGTAAACCCAGTGCTTCTATTTTGTAATAACTGATATCGAGTTGCAAGCCCTTGTTGCGGAAAAATATTGAATTTCATTCGGGTTTACACTTACCAAAAATTGGATAAATCAATTCCAAGTGCCAGAAATTACACCTTGTGCTCCAACACAGTATAGGCGATTTTTATTCTGCAGAATTTTGTTTCCTAATGCCCGTGAAGTTTTGGTACGGATCATTCAGTCCTTGCAACAGGTTTTATGCAATAATGACGTCATAGACAAATCGATCTTCATGCTTACAGACCCCGCTTTAATTCAAATTGTACAAATTTTCGTTCTCAAAAATTTCAGTAGTTTTACCCGAATTTGCACGAACGCAAAATAGCTGGATTTCAGTCGCGGAGGTGTGTGCGAATTGTTTTCTCTGAATTACACCTGACCAAATTGCTTTCCGTAACAATCTTTGTACGAAATTACAAAATAGTGTTGTTGTTGGGGTCAGTCAAAGTAATTTCGCGCATTATTTTTAGTGTTTAGAGGGTTTATTTGTGTCTCTAGTAGGCGTCGAAATGCGGTAGTATCTACAGCGTTTGCAAACTACATTGTCCTGAAGCTCGCTGCCTACAAAATTCTTAATTTCCCGAACAATCCATAAATTGTGTTTAATTGCATAGCTTATTGAATTTGAGTGGAACGAGAATTTTCAATTTTGACTCTGGATGGGGGGTTGAGGAGGTCCTGTCTGTGTGTCGCACCTGGATCTCGATAACGGTTGGGTGGATTTTGATGCACCATACCTCATTCGAACCGGTCGATTTAGGTGTAGTGATGGAGTACGATTTTTGAATTTTTTGCCGTGAGAAAAGTTATAAGAAATGACGTCATTTTGGCCCATTTTTCGGGCACCATTTTCCAGTTTTTGCGACTTTTCTCATTAAATACACGACGTATCCGCAAACTAATAGGCCTATTCCATGTAGCTTTACCAGGGCTTTCTAATGATATATAACAAGTTTTTCAACTACTTCCCAATCTGGAGTCTATAAGCTTATAGTTGGCGCCAAATTTCATATTTGGTGAAAAGCGTGGGAAGTGCACCTAAATGTGTGTTTTTTTGTTGCTTTTAGTGTCTTATATGGGGTTTTCTGGGCAGATAAACTCATTAAAAGTGTTAAAAATATTGTTGGGCAAATATTTTTACACTTCTGGTTCATACTTGGCATAAAAACGACGTTTTCGAAATTTTTGGTGTGAAGTCGTAGGAAAAGCACCCGAATGTGTGTTTATTGTTGGTTTTAGTGTCGGATACGGGGTTTTCTGGGCCGACAAGCTACGATATTGTGTGGCAAATATTTTTCACACTTCTGTCGGGGAATTGTTCTCACTACTCGAATTCTGGCTCAGCAAGCAAGCTTCACTAGTTGATATGTTTTTGGCTGTCTTGCGTATGGTGAGGTCAGAAATGAAATTACAGCGTGTTCTAACAATCGTTAATAAAATGTGAATATACATTACCAGTAAAATTATGTTAACGATTAATTTACCGTAGTGGCAGCTTGAGATTGAATTGTTTGCACAGTCTATATATACGTTTTATGGGTTTAGCCGACATTATATTTTGCTAGCAGGCAAATAAAGAGCCTACGAATTTTATATGATAGATACTCTGCCTTAAACTGAATGATTTTTCATTCATTTTATTTTAAAAATGTGGGTTTTCGGAAATTTGATGCGTTAAATACAGTGATTACCTAGTTATTTCAAGATTTGTCGGTGTTAGTAAATTCAGTGTTCCCAGCAAAATTATAAAGTATAATTAAGACCAATCAATTGTAATCCTTCGGGGACAAATTGTATCGCTCCTTCAGGCATACGGTGGACCATCCATAACAGTTCACGCTATGTAGATCGCACTGGCAAAACAAATACTGGATCATACATGCTCAAAGTCCGAGGTCAACGGCGTTGTTGCGTTCTCGAGGATGGAGGCCTTCGTCTTCCCAGGCGGTTCTAGGGTTCGGCGCTTCCAAGGGGTAGGGGTCTGGTGATTTGTCAGGGGAGGGGCAATCTCCTCCTCTATGAGTATGTATATATGTGCTGGATGTTAATAATTAGGAACTCTTTTCACAGAAGAAAAGTGATAAATTTTTGCATGTAGCAAAATCTTCGGATATAAATAATATGAGAATGTCTGTTGTACAGTGTATCAATATAATGTAGTTTTGTGTGTTCTAGCTATCACCAACAACCTTGTAATCTCAAATGGTTCGCTCATGGTGCAGTCATCATCATCATCAACAACAGCAACGTCAGTAGTAAACAATAGTAATAGTAGCCAAAGTATTAGCACAGGAGGCGTTGCAACGTCGAGAAATGTAGGTGGTGGTTGGCGTAAATCGTCGTCGGGTGCAAGTATTGCCAGCTGGCTAGTAGGTGGCAGCAACAGCACTAGTAGTCCCTATAGTCATCATCCCGATAATAGTAATCACATAGCTACTAGGAGCAGCGCCGATAATTCGCTGCCGTCGGCACCGTATAATTTAGCAAACGGTCCGTCCAATAATGCTTTATCGCCATCATCCGCAGCGAATAGTAATAATAACGGTAACTACGACGATACTACGGTGACGTCATATAATAATAATGGCGATCGATCCGGCGCCGACTGCGTTGTCGACAAGCAGCAGCATAGCTATTATTCAACAGCAGCCAACTCGCTGCTATCAAGCCAGCTTATTTCACCAGCATCGGCAGCTTTGTCGGCGCTGGCGGCATCGTTTACGAAATCGTTGCTAGCCGGCAGCGGTGGGAATAGTAGTAGCGGCGGAGAAGGTGGAAAATCGTCGCGGACGTTGCCGTCGAATGATATTGTTGGATCGACGAGCGGCGGCATTTGTTTCAACGAAGATGACGACGATCACGGTGATATTGACCACGTTCAAATTAACGATGATGACGATAATCATAATGACGTTGTTGATTATGATGATAATAATGATGACGATGATATTAACGATGGCGGTGATGATGATAACGCGTACGACGATCGAGAGGACAGTAATAATAATTATAGTCGTGCCGAGAGTAGTAATAATCGGTATCGTGAGCACCAACGGCGTGGATCGTGTCAGCAACACGAGAGTACACGTAGCAGCATTGCGCATAAGGGAGCGATAATATCGCCGAGCTGCAGTTCGATTCTGGCGGTCGATCATCACCATGACACGTCGCATCATGATGATAGTACTGCGGGCGTTAGCGGCAGCGCTAGTTATCGACATCATTCGTCGTCGGTTTCGCGTCGACGTGGCTCGAAACAAAGAGGCGGGCTTGCGCAGTTAGGTAGTGGGGGCATAGTGCCAGGCGGTGGTGACAGTAGTAGTTGTAGTAGTACTTGTGGAATAACGAGCAGCGGCAGCAAGCAAAAAGGTGGTAAGTTGTCCTCCTCGACTAAATCTGGAAAATCGGATGTGCCAAGAAGTTTGGCTAACGGACCATGTGAACACATCGTTGACAGTGGATCGGTTTGCAGTTATGTAGCTTCTAGTTCGTCGGATGGAATATTGTCGTTGCCGAATGACAAACAGTACTCGGCTGCCATAAACACCAAAGATTATTGTAATAAACATGGGACTTCGAGCAAAAGTGACGACGCAGACAACCATTACAAAGAACTGTCGCAGAGGTGAGACTATACATAGCAACGATTGGTATTAAGATTTGATTATCTAGCAGAGTATTGCCCAGCTCCAGTTCGATCCCAGAACTAGTGATTTTCTTTTTTGGCGTGTTATTGCCTTACGATGAGTGTTTATTAGATTATCAAGCACGCTGGAAACGATGATGCTACTATTGTCTATTTATTACCCAACTTGACTATATATATCATATCTTTTCGTATGGTTTCAAGTGTTTTACAATTAACGAACCCGATTTCCAAAATGTGGTGAATTTTCATTTGTATTGAATGACCTATATATAGGTGTCAGGGAGTAACCGGAATTCCGGTTCCGGCGAAAATCGTGTTCCGGTTCCGGTTCCGGCAAAGGGCAAAAAGCATACCGGAACCGGAATTCCGGTTTAAAAATTTTGTTTGAAATTTTCCACGTTTTTTGCTTCATCCTGTAATCCAAACATATGTAATATATATTACACAATGATAAAGCTCCAATACAACCAAAAGCAAAAGAAAAGATTAACTAACCAATTTGCCGTGTGAAACGTGAGTAGGGCACATAATTTGAGCAGGAGTTTTTCATAATAACCTGCAGGAGTTTGTTAAATCAAAGCCAGGTCGATGCTTGTAGCAGCTATTTTACACATCCAGAAGTCTGTGGGATACGTTTGAATTAAACCGGTCCAACTCGGTAACAGAGTATGGCTTACGCAGAAGTACTTAGGGTATGCTTGGCTAACATAAATTGCGTCAGGCACCCGCCAGGGCGCTTGTAAACTTGGTAAATCAGTCTAAATTAAAGTAAACTAACGTTATCTGCAACGCATCTAGAAACTGTTTTCTTGGCTATGAACTGTATTTATTGAAACTGTGCGAGCAGCATCACAGTGTGTCTCATTTATAGCATTCTGATTAGAAAGTTATCATCATTTTCATCTAACTGACGGGCACTGTTTGTCCAACCCTAGACTAAACAGCGTCTCTGACCACTGATCATAAAATTACCTTCTATTTATTAATTTCTCTTAGAATCATATAAACCAATAATTTTAAGTTTCCTTCTGAAGAACATGCTACAAACGTATGTGTAGTAAAGGGAGGCGACTGGAGACAGAGCCGAAAGTGTGTATTCTACGCTCCAAGCTTTGTAAGCACATTCGATTTGACGCAGTATACGCAATGGTGTATGGAAGACATTTTTGCTCTGAATGTCCAAAAACCGAGATATTTGATCGATAAATAAACATTATTAGCTTCCTCAGTCTCTTTAAACTTTCAGAAAGGCAATAATACCATCGCAATACATTAAGTTTAATGTAAAGTTATTTTTAATGCATTTTAAATCCACTATACCTTCATTTCTTCCATTATCTGTTTTACTATATATAAATTTCGAAGACCAGGTTCCGGTTCCGGATCCGGTTTAAATGGACGGTTCCGGTTGCTGGTTCCGGTTCCGGTTATTCCCTGATAGGTGTTTCTGTTTTGGTACGCCGAATGCGATGGTTTGGTTATCTAGAGTCCAGCACGGATATTTCGGATATTTTCAATGGGTTTAGGGTCAATGAAACCGAATGCCGGTATAGTCTGTCGTAATTAGTTTGGCTATGTATTGCGTACAGTGCATCGCGAAGTTATATATTTTCAGGCATGGTTCGGTTCGTTTCCAGTTTTCGATGGGTTTATGGTTGACGAGGTCTTTGGGTTTTCAGTGGGTTCAGGGTACAGAGGTTTTGTTGTATACACATCAAACACAAAGCCCGCTACAAGTTGATTTTACAAAATTACAACTTAGTGAAACCACGCTTGCTTCGTTTCACGTCGCTTGCGAGTGACTAGCATGTATATGTTGGCTTCCGTATTCGTTGAATTTTTTGTCAGCGGGCATGAACTGGTGCGGGGAGGGGTTGCCAGAGAAACTTAAACCTGGGCTCCCTGGCTCGAATTGTAGTGCGCAGTGATAATTCGAAATCTGAAAGTTTTCAAAAGTAAATGTTTTTCAGCGAAAAATGCTAAAATTGTTAATAACTGACCTTAGAAACTGTGCAGATATGACCTTATTAACGTTTGAAAAAATTGCCAAGTTTTATGTCAGCTGGTGGTGTTATTACCTATGTGAAGCCAAAAGTTTTGCCGGAGGGGAGGGAATGGAAGGATATCTACCTTTCACCTCGCTTTGGAAAAGCCAGATCGGTACACACATATATGCAATTATACATAAAAATTCTTGACATGAATAATGTATTAAAATTCAACATGTCTTAAGGATGCTTACATTCTTCGCTGCCACCACCGACGAAAAACCATCGTGTATATTAAACGGTATCGCTGTTTCTAAGAGAGGGCACAAATGCTTGATAAGAGTGACACAGAGAGCAACTATATTTACTGTCGTATTTGCATTACAGCTGCGCAATTTTCTACAGTTAATTTAGAGAAACTCTGCTATTTCTCCAGAGTTAAAAAATTGGTCCACATCCCAAAACTGGTTTAGGAAAATATTATAATGACAAAACAAACGCAATGACCCTGTGTAACTACTCACCGAAGCCAGGGGGTTAAGTCAAAACCGTGTTAGACACTTCCGCACCCAAAACAAAACTGTAATTATATATACTCTTTATCAAAAATTGCCATGTCGGAGTTGGACCAGTGAAGGAGTGGCGAGGAAGGCAGTAGTGGTCAGTGTTGGCTAAATATGGTCCCCAATCCACTCCTCTTTTTTCCAGAAGCACGGTTCCATCACAGAGTGAGTCAAGGTAATCCGGACGGACCGGATCGGTTTTCCAGTAAAAACCCCGTAGTTACCCTAATTGACAGTGTATTTTGGGAAATGCTATTTTGAAGTTAAATATTCGGATAAATTAGTAATAAAACTCGTCTCACGGTTGATTTTAACGTCAGTACAGACATCTTTGCCGTGTGTACTAGCGATTTATTAACTATTCAGTGTTTTTCATGACAACGCGATTTCGAATTTTTTGAATTTGGATGTGCACCTGCTGATCCTCGGATTCCCCATTTCACGCCCTGCAGCAATTTTCGACGCCCTAGCTGCCTAGAACAAATTTAACGTGCTTTATACCTGTGGCAAAATCTTCAGCAAATTAAAAACCAATACCTATATATTTGATCTATTTTATTAAAATTATTTGAGCGAAGTTTTCTCAAGAGCGTCATTTTATGATATGCAATTTTTTGCGCCTGTATATATTTCGCTTAAAATTTCACATTGGTTTAAAGAGTAATGGTATGTGTTTGTGCGCCTGGATTTGTATTAGATATCAAAAATCAGTTGCTATATTCTGGTTTACTTTCCTGTTCTACTAAAAATTAACAAATTTTTGTCCGGTGGGCTAAAAAATAAGCTAACTTTTTCCAACTTTGGCTAAAAATATATAAAAGTTGTCCTTTTTATAAGCACACTTCCAATCACTGGCTAGTCCAAACTTTGGAAATTATAGCCGGGGGCGCCCGGTTCACCTGCCAGGGGTACGGATTTTGTCGCGTTTAGACGTAAATTTTTCTCAGTAGGGCCTTCGAGCCGGGGGGCAGCCGAAAATGCCGCCCCCCCACTTTGGACTAGCGATAATCAATTGGCAAGTGAAATATTTTTGACGTTTTCTGGCGGTTACAGTCTTTTATACTACGGCTACCCTAGTTCAACTGAAGGAACCTCCGACTGAACTGATGGATTCGTCCCCTCCCTAGTATTTTCGGCTCCCCCTAGTTCCGAACTGTGGGACCCCACATCAAGTTTCCGGTAATTTTGATAGTTTGGAGAAGCCAGATAATTTATAGTGTTAAGTACCCTTTTTGGACATAGGAACTTGAAATGCGGTCCAGAGTCGGAGTCAAGATTAATCTGTATTTAACTCTTATGAGAACGTAGCGGAGATTGTGTGTTGCAGTGGAGAAATCTCTTAAATTCCGTCTGTGTGTGTGTGTTCTGCCATAACTCTGGAACGACTTAACCAATTTTCATGATCTTAGGCTCATTCGAACCGGAATAGTCGAGCGTTTTTTGTTTGGGATCTGGTTCCGAGTTTAAGGGTCAGAATGTGGGTTTTTGCCCCATTTTAGTACCCTTCGTGGAAGCAAGGTTATTTTTGTTTTAACTTTCGGAATTTTTTTCTATGGTATGTTTTATTTCATAGTAAAATGATAAATGCTGATGACTATTTTTTGTTTTTCGATTAAGGCTCCGGTTCGCGAGTATGGCACCCTCGTGATTCCTTGACCCAAAATTCGGAAATTTCTTCTGACGCCTGAAAAGATTTACTTGGGGGTTTTCGGGCATGCCAAACTCATTGCTGATGTTGATTTTGCTTTGCGATCCATGGTTCTATAGGTACGGGGGTATGGCGCCGTCATGGCTCATCGACCCAAAATTCCGAATGTTACTGTTGCGTTGCTGATAGCTTATACTTGGGCGTTTTGGGGCATGGGAAATTTATTGCGGCGTTTGTTTTGTTCTAACTGTGCGGTATTGTGTGATATCTGCATATAGCACATCGACGTATGCTATCGATAGCTCATTGGCTGTGTACGCAAAAGGCGTAGGTGTACTTATGCTTCACTACGTTCTGCAATCTTGATAGAGTTACAAGTTCTATCCAGGTGTTTATCGATTCAGTGATGCCAGTCCAGCTATGCTGATCGAAGTCAAATCTATTAATTTTTAGCATAAGCTTTATTTATGTGAATCTATGTACCATGGATTGGTTTTGTATGAACCTATCTGGTGAGACTAACTGCGTACTATGCGGACAAAAATATAATTATGTATATTTTTCATACTGAGGAGGATATAGTGTATCTGGTTTTCTAGTCTCGAATCTGAAATATCAAAGCTACGAAGCGACCTGAAACAAAGTCGTCACCTTGAGAGCGACCTTCGCGCTCAGCTGTCGCAATCGTCGCAAGATATGAAATCGATTAAAGCCGATATTCAGCAGACTAAACAGAGTAACGAAACGTTGCAGCAAAAGTTAGTTGTCACTATGATTGTTGGACAAAACGCTTAACATTGTTTAATTTTGCGGCGCTTTGTAATTATAAGCAGCAGATAAAATCAGATTATCTCCAGCATTCGAAGGATAGGTGATACAGTAATTAGAAGTGTGAAGATTTTTCACCACCTCCTTCATTAGCCATTTTGATGATCACGGTTCTTTAGTCGTAGTCAGTCTTAAACGTAGGAACAGCTTGACTGTCTACGGTCAAAATCAGATTTGTTTTACAAACATGTTTCGATTGCTTTTTAGTCGCCTATTTATTGTACTTTGGTTGAGTATCGATACCTACCTTGAATTAACTTTATATAGGCGCTCATGAATGAAATGCAATGTCTTTGTAAAATTCTCAACATGGCTTGTCACTAATAATGCGAGGAGAGTTAGGTACATTGTTGTGGTGAACAGTTTTTATGCCGCTCATTTACTCAATGGTCGCTACTGGTGTTGCTTCTGCCATCGTGTACACGCTTGGTAAACAATATATATATATATATATATACATACACAACCAAATCATTATTATATATATGTGTGTGCTGGTCTGTTCACAGTCGGGGGTCCCCGCATTTTCCAAATCCCCCATGTTCGTGAAATTTTCCCCATGTCCGTCCCCCACTCGGCCGAAACCTCCATGTTCAACTAATTCTGAAAATTATTATGTTTTTTGTTACAAATTGTTTTTTAAACATTACCACCATTTATAATGCTAAAATATGGTTTTTTAGCTTGAAAATATATTCACGGTAGTAATGAAAATGTAGGAATATTTAGTATATATTTTTAAGCAAAATTTATCACCCCAACTTTTAATTTTCCACCGAAAATGAACATGTTGGCCCCGAATTCCACAACTTTTCGGATGGCTGTGGACAGGCCAGTATGTGTGTTATAAACATAAAACTATTTATGGTTAGTTTTTTATTCTAAATTTATAATACATTGTATGCTGTTATTGATCGCGGATGACCGGGCCCAGTTTAGCACGTGAGACAACAGACGTGCCATATTTTCTCCAATGCTATATATAGGATTTTTAAGTCTTGTTCGAACAGTTGAAGATGCATATTCATTCGTAACTCTGAATTGTATTAGCCCGCTTGTTGGCTTTCCCAAGCTGTGTCGAAACTACACGAGGCAAGAGTTTTAAGTGGCTTCGGATCGAGCTTAGTTCAAACGGGGGCACAAGCCAAAATATACTTGGTGGTGAACCTAGGTACACGGAGGGGATATCTTAGGCGGACCCTTGCACGAAAACTAGGAATTTCTGTTTCTGTATTGTACTGTAGTTGTTGCCTTTACGAGTATTTGGGCGAATAGATTCCACATTTTATAGCTGAAAAAACGAAGCATAGTCGATTACTTTGCTTAGATTACAAAATCTGGTACGCGCTCGCCAACAAGACAAACAAACGATCACAAATTTGGAGAAAAGGCTAGCAGAAGAGCAAAAACAACGCGGGGCTCTTGAGACAACGCTGAATACCGAGCGTAAGCAGAAAAAGCTTGATGATGCGGCGTCGGCACGAGCTCTAGCTGCTGCGAATTCAAGTCGGTAAGGCTCATTCATATCCCATTCTGAGTTAGCATCGTCAAAACCGATAAATGGCTGACGGGAATCACATATTTCGAGTATATATTTGTGTTTAATGCCCAGGACAGTTGGATGTGTAAGAGACAATCCAGCCGCATCAAAAGCGGTCCAACTTGAGATATTTTTTCATGCTATTTTTTGCTCTTCGCCATATGGATGGATTTTCACAATTTTTTATTCGACGCGCAATCAAATGTAGTTGTGCACCTAGCTATGTATCTGCACCCGCGATTTCCTGAAAAAAATTTCACGAAACCGATAAAAATTGGGGTCTATGATTTTGGACGTTTGGAGTCACCCAACCTTTTAGGTGTTAATTCTTGCCAGACGAATTGGATCGAAAAATGGAGCAAGCATGCAGAATCATCTCGTCGTAGAAATTAGCATTTAGCCGTTTTGTTTCAGAGCATTTTGTGCCGGTTTCGACCTATGAGGCACAGTTTAAAAAATCCCTAAAAGTAAAAATTTCAAAATTTTTACACAGCGAGTTTTTTTGTTATTTGAATACGAACGGTTCTATTCTAGGATTGTTTAACCCGTTAAACAGGTTGGCTTCAGTGCTTTAACCCCAGATTGGTTGTGTTATGTACCAAAATAGTCAAATTTCTCACTTTTTTAGTATAGATGTATATAGGTCATTAAGCTATGTCCATAGATTCTCGGTGTTGCTGAATACGATAAAAGCAATTGTATTTGCGTGGTATATATGCATTAAATAAAGGGCCCTACAACGTAAAATGACTACTCAATTTATAATTTTGCAAAGAAGATTGTCACGTATAAATTTCAAAAGTATTGACCTTTTTGGCAATCGGAGGAAGGGTTCTACGGATGCGGTTAATGACCGCAGCGTTTGCCACTAAAGTATCGCTATTGTATACCTGTCGTGGAACTTTAAACGGGCTTGGCGAGCTGAATCATGCACCACGAAATGGTCAATAAAATAAGTGCAGAGTAAACACATTCGCTCCGTTTCCCTTTGCATTGCGAATTACAATTTTTGTTAGAAGAATACGTCTGTGTTTCGGGTCAGCATATAGTTAATATTGTATTCTCTATCATGTCGGGTAAAATCATATGTTTATTTATTGTATTGAATTTTCTTCGTCATGCCTAACATCCATCCTGGCTGGAAAAATACTGTTCACGTTCGCAAGGAATGAAGACTGAAAGTTAATTTCAAACTCAAGCCAGTGTAGTTTCAATGTTGTAGCCGTATTATGTATAATTGTTAGCCTTACTGAAATTTTTGTTATGATCAGTTATATATAATAATCAAACGACAATGCAGTCAGAATAAGGTGGATAGCACAGTAGTTGTCGGAATGTTACTTTTGTATATTTTGTGGCATGCGATACCATTATTTTGATATGTTTAAACGCGGGGTCGTTCTGACCTGATTCCGATTGTACTTGTTGCTTACATTATGGCCGCCAAATCTTGTTTTCTTGAACTAAACAGCGTCGGAATATTATGCATCTTTGTATTTGTTCGCTTAAGAGTTAGTTGTTGCCGGGTTCTATCTAATAAATATTTGCAGTTATCATTTTTCTCATTTAAGCTGTTTCAAATAATGATTAGTGGCGCTGAATTTTCTCTTGCCGGTGTCGCGCATAAATTGTTTCTACATTTAAGGTTTCACGAATTTTTTTAAGAATGGAAACTGTACTTGTTTAGGTTACCTTTTTGGAATTTAGTCATTTGGTTTCGCTAAATATTTGTATGAGGTTTTTGCTTTTTAAGGGTGCACGACGAGTTTACGATTATTTAATTTTTGTTGGTTTCGATGTTTGAAAACCGATATCGGGCATAATGTTCATCCGATGGCAAGGAGAAATGCTAAATTTTGGCAACAGAGCTGATTAAAATTTGGCATTTTTATTTTAATTGCGCGCAGCGGTTACAACAGGTCATTAAGTTTCTGAATATCAGGAAAACAATTGTTTTTGCCTGGAAATACGGTAACTACGTAAATAAAATAACGGTAACGATATGGGTCTGAAACTAAAAAATATGTTTAAAATTTCCATTTTTCTTTGAAAAATGTGGTTTAGTAGAAATTTAGAAAGTTTTGTATAGTTTTGGGTTTCGGAAGAAGAAAAAATATATTTTTGATTTGTGATAGAGATAGCCATATATAACGTTTCAAGTAATGTATTTCTTGAGGCGTAGGACGGGGACCAGTGAGATAAATTTGGAACATGGTAATACTCATTGAGTGCAGAATAGCCTCGCTCGCTCTATTTCGTATGCTATATACATGTGTTACTAGCATTAATCCGATTAACTATTCTACCTCAGCTCGGAATGTACGGAAGCGTGCAAAGCACGACGACGCGAATACGATAACGATGTCAAAAATGCACGCCGTGAAATTCGTCAGCGCGAAGATCGGGTCCGCGAATTGGAGACCGAAATTATGGCCCTTCAATCGTACAAAGACAAAGCCATCGACTACGATGTAAGTACACATGAGCTTAGGTTTTCAAGCGCCGGAAAACAAATCGAGATTGCTGTTTTGGCGTTTATAAATAGTCAAATTGAGAGCTATTTTTTCTGTTTTTACAGTGTTGCCGGTTCGCTGAAATGTCGCACAGTCGTCCATTTCTATCGTGGCACATCGAATACGGTTTTTCACGGGGGCCCCCTTTTGAATTATACGCGCACTGTGTAACACTGAAAATAAGAAAAATGAGACAGCTAATTTTAGGTTTATATTGAATATGATTCAAAATTCTGCTTTCCTAAACTGAACCGCCAGAGTTTCGAAGCGAGGATCATGCGGAAAGATTCATTGTCACATGTAATCACTTGTAACAGGCTTTGTGTTTGTAAATACCTGGTATAATCATCCTAAAGTGTCTGGAAACCCTGAAGTCTTATAATGCTAGGAGTTAAAGGTCACCACCTATTCTGTTTGCCACACCGCCTGTTATGCGTGCCTAACCACCTATAGTATTTTGTTTGAAGCTGTAAAGGCAATTGTGGAGTAAAAGGGAATGTGATAGCGGATGAAATTGCTTGGACTTTTGGATAAGAACACTGACTCTGTAAGTTTTTTGTGTTGACGAGAACGTGTTAACAATTCTAATTGTAGGTGGACGAGGGTAAGCTTTAGTAAATCTGACAAACATAGATGCAGATTTATTTGGAAGCTAAATAAAGATCGTATCAGAATTGCCATATAATATTTGGCAGGTTACTGGACTAAGTCCACCAATACATAATAGGTTTGTCGTTAGTAATTTATGCACGCACCGTTGGTACGAGCCAGAAACAGTGCAGTGCTTGATAGTGGACTGTATGATATTAAAGGATATACGAAAGAAATTGGTTAGAAATGGCTTTAGGCGAAGATGATGGACGTTATTTGAAAATGTTAAGAGTAGTAGGCTTCGCGAAGGGTATTATAGCACACCACACAATAATTTATGCACGCACCGTTGGTACGAGCCAGAAACAGTGCAGTGCTTGATAGTGGACTGTATGATATTAAAGGATATGCGAAAGAAATTGGTTAGAAATGGCTTTAGGCGAAGATGATGGACGTTATTTGAAAATGTTAAGAGTAGTAGGCTTCGCGAAGGGTATTATAGCACACCATTGAACATCTTTTTAGGAGGGCGTAAACGGTTCTGGCGAAAATCGTGTTCCGGTTGCGGTTCCGGCAAAGGACACAAACCATACCGGAACCGGAATTCCGGTTTAAAAATTTTGTTAGTAATTTTCCACATTATTGCTCCAGTTGTGGACCAAACATATATATAATATATATGCAATGATCACGTTCCAATACAACCAAGCAAAACAAAGGATTAATTCAGCAATTTGCCGTGTGAAACTTAGTAGGGCACATAATTTACCAGGAATTTGTCATCTAAAGCTGCGGGAATTTTTTAATAAAACAAAGCCAGGTCCATGCTTGTAGAAGCTGTTTTACACATTCAGAAGTCTGCGGGTATGTTCGAATTAATCCGGTCCAACTCTTTAACAGAATATGGATAACGTAGATATACTTAGCGTAAGCTTGGCCAACATAAATTGCGTCCGCCACAAACTTTGTAAATCAGTCTACATTGAAATAAAGTAACTTAATCTGCAACGCAGCCAGAAACTGTGTTCTTGGCAATGAACTGTATTTATTGAAACTGCGAGCAATATTATAGTTTGTCTCATTATAGCATTCTGATTAAAAAGTTATCGTCATTATCTAACTGACGGGCACTGGTTGCCCAACGCCAGCCTAAACAATGTCTGTAACCACTTATCAGAAAATTATAGCATGTATATTTCTATTATTTTCTCTTAGAATCATATAAACCAATAATTTCAAGTTTCCTACATGTAACAAAAGTACATGTAGTAAAGGGAGGCGACTGGAGACAGAGCGAAAGTGTTTATTCAACGCTCCATGCCATCGCAGTTCGACACAATATTCGCATTGGTGTATAGTGGAAGGCTTTTTTACCTGGGACCCCAAAAACGGGAATATTGCTCGATAAATATACATTATTCATTTCCTCAGTGTCTACAGTTCCAGAAAGGCAATAATGCCATCGCAATACATTAACTTTAATGTAAAAGTTATTTTTAATACATTTTAAATCCACTGTACCTTCATATATTTCTTCGTTTGTTTTACTATATATAAGTTTCGAAGACCAGGTTCGGTTCCAGATCCGGTTTAAATGGACGGTTCCGATTGCTGGATATTCCCTGTTTTTAGGCATGCGTTTTCAAAGTCCGAGGTTCCAGGAAAGTAGCAGGGTCCTCGGGGGAGGCCCACGGCTTCCCAGAAGGGATCTGGAGGGTTGTCAGGGACCTCCAGGAGGGAAGGCGCGGCGTCGTTAACGTCTCGCAAAGCACCTGTTGTTTCTGCGCCTGCGGCGCCTCCCGGAACATGTGTAATTCTTGATGCCTTGCACTAATTACATAACTATACTAATTAAGATTGTCTAGCCTTCGGAATGGGTTTTGCTGTCTCTAATTCTCCTGGAATAGATATAACATATCTTCAAGGTGGGCTGCAGATTACAAAACCATCGTATTTAGCTTGCTTTACAACCATATAAGACACTCGTTGCAAGGTAAAACACGCAACATGCCGAAAGCGATTTAGGATTTTGCTGATGTTTTCAATAAATTTATTTCATTACACCGTACATTACGGTCTACGTTGGATAAGTTACTTATGCAAACAATATCAATGATTTCCGCTGGTTTGCGTATAGCTGTGCCTAGCTCTTTAGATTGATATTTCATTACTTTCAAATATTTCTTAGTGGGATATGTTGAAATAGTTTAAAAAGAATAATTATTGTAATAATTAATGTGCATTAATATTTTTATTGTTTTAAGAACTTGAAAGCCAACTACGATGCATTGGCGTCAAAAACGCAACATTTGGAAAATTCTCTCTCTGCCGAGACACGGATTAAGCTTGACTTATTCTCCGCTCTAGGTGAAGCTAAACGTCAACTGGAGATCTCGCAAAGTAAACTAATATTTCGACGTGTTAGTGTATTATGATGGGGATTGTGCTATGAAAGTTCTTGGCGCAGTTATAGCACGATTCTGACATTTTTGAATTTCGTGTATCGCGACTTCGGTAAAGTGTATTCTTGAAAGCTTTTCCTGTGGTTGTCGAATATTCTTTAAATAACAATTTGTCAGGCCTGTCCACAGTGTGGGCTTGTGGGGAGGACCCTCAGACTTTTCCAAACCTTCCATGTCCGTCCTCGATCGCACTCGCCCGAAACCTACATCTTCAACACTCAATCCAAAGTGTTTTATTATTGTCTAAATTTGTGTTTTGTGGCTAATGTTACATTAAGCTTGTGTAATTTCTTAGTCACGATTCCTTTCGTGTGTACACAATCAGGAGGTTGTGTCCATCGCTTCGAAAACAGCTTCAAAGTGTTTATGTTTCCTAAGTTATAAATGGTATGTAAAAGTAATTTAGGGTGATAATTTATTTTGAGAGAAAAATTGTTTTCGTGATGTGTTTTATGTAACAGTTATTCGATTAACAAGGGATTTATTTTTATTCAGTGCTCCAAAATTTCCCAAATAGTAGCATACTTTACGTGGCATGTTTTTGAACTTAAAATTTTACATTGTTTAAACACAGTAAGAAAAATTGTTTTCGTGATGTGTTTTATTTAACAGTCCGATTAACAAGGGATTCGTTTTTTATTCAGTGCTCCAAAATTTCCCAAATAGTAGCATACTTTACGTGGCATGTTTTTGAACTTAAAATTTTACATTGTTTAAACACAGTAAGAAAAATATTGAATGTTCTCCATAGTAACAGATTGTGTTGAGATAAAAAGATGTGCTACAGCTTGAACCAAGAAATGGACTAAAATATGAGTCAGTGCCTAAAGCAGAAACAAACTCCTGACACACAACTGTCAGCGATGGCGCCAAAATTGCAGCGAGCGAAATAATATTTTGGTTTGTTTTTTATTACATAGCTGAATTGTTCAGGAATGGTACATGCGTCGTTGAGATTTTACGGCGAATTTCTTCCGAGTTAGCGAATCTTATTTAGGTGGATACGGTAGTTATTGAATAGACTTTGCGCGGTGGTTCGAAAATTATCGAAAAAATGAAACAAGCCCGCGGTTCGGGTAACTATAATGTTGCATAATGGCTAGGTTACTGATTCGGTGATATATACCATTGTTTGTATATATGTGTTTTTGCTGTGTCCCGTAATAAATATTGGGGATTTTTAGCTTCGGATTAAAAAATGTCCTTTTTTGTTAGGATATTGCATTCTTATTTCCGAATAAATTTGTCATTTTTTCTAAAGACGATTGTGTCGAATCTATTAGAGAACTAACAACCAACGGTATCAGCTGTAGCCTATGATGATTTTGTAAAAGATAAAAGCGTTTGTGTTCTCATTGAGGTATTCGTTAGCGGGATTTTTTTCGTACGGCGGTAGTTGTTTGTTTAAACATTTCGCGATGCCCGCAAAAATAGCTGTGACTTTTGATGCGGTTCGCAACGCATTATTTGTTAAAAACCGACAAAACGCCGCACATATGAAAAATTCTCAGCAAGCGACTGAGCCAAACGCATTGACTGCCAAGTTTTCAATCTGAGGCTGTGCCGTACCGCATTTTTAACTATGTGCGGAACAAGGATGACATTGTGTTTGACCAGTGAGCATATATCTAGGTTTGTATTATGGAAGAATAAGAAGCTTGTTTTACAATAAAATGTATGATGTATCTAATATATTATTTTCTTTATACAAAAAACTGCTCACATGTGTTTGTGTGTAATTAAATTTGAATCGTCACGGTAGTTGTCGTTGTTTTGCTGCTGCGTCACACGGAGCTAGCAACAGTTTCATACACACGAAATTATATGCCGAATAGCTACAGTGTCAAAAACATGGCGTCACGTTAACTTTTGCTATACATTTCATTCTAAGAAATATATTCCTTTCAGCTTTAGCTTTTTGTATTTGGATCGTTAAAACTAAATGGAAATATATGGACTTGTAACTCCATTGTGCTAGTATACATTATACCTTGGTCTTTCCTCAAAATTGGGCAGTATTTTCAGGCTTCCTCAGGCTAAGGTCCCTAGATAACTTTTGGCTTCCTCCAGGTCAACCCAACCATCTCCCCTAAAGCTATAATAAGCTCAAATGTGCTCAAAAGTATTTTGAGGTGATACTAAAGAATGTCCTAACAAAAAGGTTATAATGCGTGAGCTCACCTTAGCTACATACACCTGGGTTCTTTTATCTAGTAAATTCACGAAAGGACACACAAAGCATTTGTAGAAGCGAAAAACACCCATAAATTCTTATGTGCGCGGTCACTATTTTGTGACTTAGCAATCTAAGTTTTGCAAAAAAAATCCCAAAATTTCGCCCTGCGGGCTCAATTTCTCAAAACTTACCTATACGTCGGGGCTGAATTACCAAAATTTCTCTGAGCTGAATCTGCCAAAAGTTCACCCCGTTGGATATATTTTCTCGATTAATGTACACAACAGGGAATAACCGGAACCGTCCATTTAAACCGGAACCGGAACCTGGTCTTCGAAATCTGTATATAGTAAAACAGACGAAGGAAGAAATGTAGGTACAATGGATTTAAAATGTGTTAAAAATACCTTTTACATTAAACTTAATGTGTTGTGATGGCATTATTGCCTTTCTAGAACTTTAAAGAGACTGAAGAAGCTAAATAATGTTTATTTATCGATTAATGTACTTCTACATAATCCATACTCTGTTACTGAGTTGGACCGGTTTAAATCTAACATATCGTCGAGTGAAAACAGCCCATAGCCTTTCAACAATCCCTCAATCGGGTCACCTTCGCTATGGTAATTATTGAACTGCTCCAAATACGCATTAGCGATCTTGACTTTCAAACGGTCACCATTACAGATGATCGCATCCATATCATCATCGACATCAAGAAACTCGCCATACGTTTCTTCACGGAGAGCCAACTTCATGCGCTAAGTTACGGTATATAAGATAACAGCGACACAATATAAACTTAGATGTTTTTTCAAGAAAAAGGGTAAAATAAATTTTGCGTTTATTTTGGTTCGCGCCCCCCGAGTCTCGGGGGGATGCTGACCCCGAGATTTTTTGAAGCCCGCGATACCTATTACATGACCGTGACATATATAGCTGTCCGATTCATCATTCCATTTGATGACCAGGCACAAACGTGCGAACAGTGAAAGTGTGCACGTACTCAAATCCGTGGCGTTGCGCGTGTTCAATAAGCTGAGCATTTGAAAAGCAAAAATGCCAACACCAATTTTTGCACAAGTCTGTTCGTCATTTTCACAAAAGCACAACCGTGGTGTACGCACCTAATATGAACTCACGCATTTGTATTTCGATTACTCATGACGAAATCCTGAGTAAAATAAACGCAGGTTGCATTCACTGGTTTCTCCACCGACCCTCGCGGAGCGGGCGGCATTAGTTCCGAGCCACCCCGATTTATAAGAGGATCAAATCGGGGGAGTCCAAAAGCCGGGGAGGTCACCGGTTGGAGAAGACTGATAAATACGCATTTTCAGTAGATATGCAGACAAAAATAACGATATACTTGTCGTAAAGCCGTTAAACACGATAAAATGCAATTATAAGATCCGACAGCTAACAGGGAAATTGGGTAGGTCGGAGGCGGCTGGTTCAGCTTAAAGCTCTCAGGTAGAATTCAGATCCTGTGGAGAGGCCAGGCGCTCAAAGGTTATGTAGTGGTTCGTTATTGCTTATTGGAGACGTTGAAAATGTATTGATCATTGCTGAGTTAATCTTAATATTCGTGCGAAGTTTATATTTTTTGTCGTCAAGTTAGTGTTTGTTTCATTTTAAAGGCCATGTAAACGCGAAAACGAACGAAAGCGACGAGTTACGACGTCAGCTATTACGCCAATCCGGCGCTGTTTCGCCTCCGACTGGCACGCATCACACGTCATCAATGTCCACAACTGTGGGTGGAGTTGCAAGCAGCAACGCCGCAGCCGGTCGTCATCTCAACGGAACTATGGACGTATCTGTGGCGTGTTCGTCACCAACGACTCCGTTTGGCGTTAACGCCGCTGCCAGTGCCGCAGATGATTTGCTAGTTGGCGGAGGTGGAGCGGTATCAGCTGCAGGTTCTGCGGGCAGCGGACCGATGCCGAATGGAACGACCGGTCATTCAGCGCTTGGCGCCTCAGCTGCCAGTCTCCAACAACAAACCGGATACCCGACACCATCGATTGTTGGTGGAGCGTATTTGTAAGTTTTTTCATTGCTTGCAGCTAAACTAGCAACACCGTAACAGATTTTTGCGTTTGCACTGGAGCAACTGTCGTGAATGTTTTCAGTCAGACCGCGATTACGTTATTTTAAATTATTCATCGTTAGAATGCTAATAGCCGAAGACAGGATCCAAATAAGGAAGTTTCTAAAATGTTTTGTGTTCTCTCTCATTCGATACATCTGATGCACAGATGGGAACTGTCGTACAAAAAGAGTCCAATACCACCCATATATCTCGAGTGATTATGGTCATATGTCTGTTTGTTTTGAATGGGCCCATTCAAAAAATCATTTGGAGGTAACCCTGCAGCATAAATAATAGCAATAGCAGTACGCTATTATGCAGTACATAGATGAATGCTGCATAAAATGAGTCCAGTAACTCCCCTATATCTCGAGCGTTTGCGGAGATATTACCGGTGTATACATATTGGGTCTCATGGATCCATTTGAAAACCCATTTTGTCCCAATCCTGCAGCCTAGATTATGACAATAGCAGTACATAATGAATGAATTTCTTTGCTAAATCAGCTTAGTATCACTCATGGAGAGATGACCGTTTTCGTGTATTTTGGATCTCATAGGCGCTATCAAACCGTTTGAACTATAATACTGGATCCAAGAATTATGCCAAAGCTTTGAGGGAACAAGCAATGAAAGAACAAAAACCGAATCATAGAATTTCGATATCCCACGAGCAAGTTGCAAGAAAACAACGGTCAATTTTGGCGACTGCATTGTTGTTAATACTAATGAAGGAGTTATTCGGAAGTATTGTGTGAAAGTATAAAAAGCTGTGCTAGTATATTTCGTTGTCTAACGAGGCGTCGAAACGTCGTCAGTATAATTTTCGGACTAAAAGACATCTCAGTTTTATTTTATGCACTTATCCCTGGTTGAATTCATTTGGTATACATACAGCTTGATCCAAAGCCGTTCTTGAACAGTGCTCACCAAAAAATGACTGTCGCTTGCGAATGATTTCGAAAGCTATAGCGATGACTGCTCGACATGCGACAACAGCTTCTTGCGACTACTAACTGTAGACGTAATTTACACAGTAAAATCATATGTTGCAATTCACCTTTGTGCACTGTTATGTATTCTATGTGCAACATGCAGAGCATTTTGTTTGTCAGCGTCGCTCATGACTCATCTCTTGGTAGATGGATTTCGATAAAATCTTTTATTCGATAGCAAAAGTGCTGAAGATGTGCCGTTTATTTGAACGCGAACAGCTGTGATTAGCAAAAAACATGGTCTTCTTGAGCTGTATCACTTCAGAGGTGCCTCAGGAACATGAGCAGTTGTGGCAACACGAGTAATGCGTGAGTCCACTGTAGGTGCGTACACAAGGGTTGCTATTTTGTCAAAATCACGTAATGATCCTTGCAGAAATTCGCGTTCATATTTTTTTATTATTCGCATTTTAGGGAACGTGAACATGGTGTTTGTGTTGTACGAATAAAATTTACGTTCGCGCACATTTTGTCCGCGTTCATCATATGACATTCTGAATCAGACAGTAATATTCGCAGTCTCTGTGTATTATAATAGCTATGTACGAGAAAAACACGATTGGTGATCACGTTTCACTTGTACGCAGTCAGCAAAATGCTATGTTAAATCTCAAACTAGTTAATGCGAACAGCGGCCGTGCGTTGCTGCATCGCAAATCGTGATAAAGCGGAGATAAATGGAATAATACTTTATTTCGCGTTTGTCACTTTTACGATCGTGAACTGACTTGACAAAAGCACAACCCAGGGCTCGTGCATAGTGTTCTTAAAGCATGTTTTGAAAATTCAATGCGTAACTAAAAGGGTCAGCCTATCGAAAATGGGGAACTATTAATGTGTTTCAATATGTCGAAGCTGGGGTCATACTTTATCAAAACCCGGTAATTTGATTTTACAAAAATAGAGAAACTTCAAAACTTCGCTGGGACCTTGTTGAAAAGCGATGGATGCAACCTATTTTGCTCAGGCATGTGTCCCTGATACCTGATCTTCAAATGTGCTGCAAGTCTCTTTAGCTTAACGCAAGGCCACTACGTTTTCGCAGCATCCGCAACGCTCCAAAACGGGAGAGGGACAAGCACATCGGGAAGTTTTCCTAGGTACTGAACAGATCCTGCAATGCTGTGGCCTGGACAACAAGCAAGAAATGACCATTTACATAGTTCAGGATCGTGTTCAAGGACGACGAATTACATGGGGCCAAACCACAGCTGATGGACAGATGTCCATGCGCACTGTAGCTTCATCATGGTGTTAGGTAATATTGAGGTGTTGTTTAATTATTTGTTTTGACTTTAGACCACCTGGTTTGATTTATGACGGCGAGCAGCCATCGGCGTACAGTGCGACGACGAACGACGCCTGTGGCAGTAATTCATGGTTATTAGCCGGGGCCGGTGCCACCGGCACGACTGCAGCTGGGAACGGGACAGGCGGAGCTGGAGCGAATGGAGCCGCGTCGAATAGCTTGACTTCACCCGATGATCATGCGTTTAATATTAGCGCTGTTGCTGCGACTCGATATAACTGAAGCAACAAATGGATGAAAATGCTACAAAGATGAGAGAAGGCAATGTATTATTATTATTAGAGATATTGGTTGATACCGAGTGACTTGGCGTATAACTATCGCTAATTAACTATTAATACCCATGGTATATAATAAATTCACAATGTTTGGTTAGATAGACATTTGTTTTGGGGATTTTTAGTACTAGTTTCGTATTGTACTAATAGCATGACAAACGTTAGACAAGGAATGTTACTAGGCTTCATTTATTTTACAGCCGCATCATTGCATTGTCTTGCCGTTATATCCGCCAGAAACATCCTTTGGGAATAAGATTAGCAACCATAGGTTGAACTTGTACCGTTGCAAACGGACAGTATGCCCTCATAAGTGCGACGTGACACTTAAATGTCATTTTTTGGAATAAATTCTTAGCCTATTAAAACAATAGCAAGTTTGGCTACTTATTTAAGGTTTCGGCTGCGTCAACTTTACCTAAGTGGTCTCAATCAAAACTCATTTTAAATCCAGAAATTGGACGTGATTTTCACCATGTTATCATTGCGATAGCAGTTTCAACTATTATACGGAACTGGGATAACAGATCGACTAAACCCAGTACTTAACAACATCAACTGAATTCTATTTGACATGATGGATTTGTAATCGAATGTTGTTTTGCAAAGCTTAACCTAAATAATGCTTGAGATCAAACTCGCGCCAATGAGTTCCATTGGGCTTAAGTATGTAAACCCATTTTAATAATCGACTCTGTTGTTTTAAATTCAGTCATTCTGGTAAAATTGATTTCATTCAGGTTTTTAACACACCTGTGCACACTCATGGTTTCCACAATCCACAATATTACACACATATATGCTTATTTGCTAGGTCATACTTATGCAGCCCAAGATACTGTGGTTGACCATATTCTGTTTCGCAAATGGTGCATCAGCCCTAAACGGACGTGTACGTTTTTTTTCTCAAATTTTCTGGGAACGCATGTTTTCATGTGCGTTTGTGATTGACTGGATGTTGAGGGTTATTGACGTATGCAGATCATGATAGTAATTATTTATCTGTGAGTTGCGACTATTGCCGTTTAACTATTGCGGGGCGTTCTTATTATCACTTCCTATCTACACACCTATCCCATTTGCTGCTTGGCTTGCTTGATATATTTTTCGTATACTGACTGTTAATGATTAATAATTATTGATTCTTTGCGAAAATACATTCAACATGTACACAGTAATAAAAGTGTTTATAATGTACTACTTGACTGTGTGTTCGGACGCGTTTGGAACACGATAAAACTGACAGCTGCGCGTCATGGATCTGTACATATATATGTTGACCTAATAGCAAAGTGGATTTGAGTAGGTTTACGTACATAATGTTTTCAAATGGCCTCCACATTTCGAAATACATTATCATATTTTCCCATATTGGCTATATGGGTTATATTAGTCTCAATTTGTATATAATTTATTTGAGCTCGACTATGATTCGCTAACATTTGAGTTCATAGATTTTAATATAGGCCAATAATACGGATGTTCATTACAGTGTCAAGCATGGTTAATTATTGTATAGCTTTGGCTATATTTTTTTCATCGAACTAGCATGGGTTAAGAGCTTCGTGTATACCTACATATGTTGCGTATGTAGGTATAAACGATTGACATTGCATGAAACAAAGAATAAAATTGTATGTACCACCTTATCTGGATTTAGAAATCGTTAAAATGTTTTTATAGCCGTTCGGCGAACATGGTTAAGGAGACTATGTGGTAACTATAAAATGCGGACTGCGCGGTCCCTTCTACATTTATCTCAGCGTGAATGCTAAAGTCAAAGTTCAAAGTCAAACTAAACATTTTCGTAAATATACCTGTTTTAAATGTATGTATTTTTGGTGTTGTCTCCGTGTGAACGATGTATCTTTATTACACACTTACATTACTAAATACGATGTAATTTTTGGCGCACCGCATATATGTTCCTATTACTTTATTATATGTTTACTACTACTACTGTTAAACGCAGAACTCAGTATTTTTTCTACTACACAGAAAATGTCATGAGCGTCAGAGTTTGAATGTTCGTTGCTTCGTATTGCCGAGCGATGAATCTTAGTAGTACGTCTATGCTTATTAGCAGATGTATGTAGTCATAATTGGTGAGACTTAGTGTTCGGATTTTAATTTGAAATTTTCCAAATTCATTATATATACTATTTATCTACGTATAAAAGTGATATGGCAGAAAGATACTTGCAGTAATAAGGTACGTTGTGCTGCTGATTAGGGTTTTTAACCAAATTATTGTATTCAGAAGTGTTTTAAGGCTAAAATATGTATATATGAAGATTAGTTCGGAATTTGTGCGTTTGTACTATTTTGTAACGTGCATTAAGTAAATATTTGTTCAGTGTTCACTAAAGTAGTGGGCGTCCGATGTCAATTCATATTGGTCTCTCTACGTGAACCTTTTAATACCTGCATACCGCAAACCCCACCTAAATTCGCCGCGTACTGAACGCGCTCGCTTTACAATCAACAGAAATATACTGTCATCCTGTGCGACCAGCCTTGAGAATGCAAGCAGTGACTGTGATTTCTATGCTTGCGTTGGCCCAAGTAACCTTGAGGGGCGAGAATAAAATGATTCCGTGCTGGTCTCGATGTTATAAGACTGCAGTCGCCTAATCTAATGGGTCATTTCATTTAACGTGTCTGCACCTGAGGCTGGATTTTGTCACACAGTCTAATCCGATTCGTGTCCTTTTGACAATTTCGGCCCTTACAAAATAAAATGCACAGCCTAGCTGGACCATCACGTCTATATTTGCCGGGCCGGATTATGTATCCTGTTTTAATAGACGGCGTTGGCCACTGGAGCTGGTTGTATTTTCATAACGCTAAATACATCTCCGTAGGGGAGAGCCGGAGTGTAGTCGCGACGGTCTTTTCCCGTCGAGCGTCCATCTTCCATAAGCCGACGAACCTTCCACATCTATGTAATACGTGCGGGTTACTTCATGAGGCATCGCACCTTCTTGGTAGAACAAAGTGCCTTCACCCCAACTTGCTGGTCAACCGCCCTTGATGGCGCCACAGCTGCCAAACAGATTGGCGGCGAAGGTACCGCACACCCCTCCCCCACTGTCGAAAGCGCCGCAGCCGCCCTCAACGCCGACTGCACAACCGCCCTCCGCGTAAGGCCTAAGGCACCGCACTTTCGCCTTTGACGCTGGAGTGAATAATGCGCTCTCGCCGCCTGTCTGTTTGGCGCCTAGTGCTCTGCACCCCCCTTGGTGGCGTCAAACTTATATTTGTCGAAAGCGCCGCGTCTTCCCTAGCGCCGAAGGTGACGCACTCCCGCCACCACGTCTGCAGCGCGAAATGTACGCAGTCACGCTTCCACGTCTTAGTGCACAATCCTCCACAACCTCCTCTCCTCCCCCAGGGCCACACCAGCCCCTTCGGAAACGCTGAATGACCCGCCTTTCCCCCAGCGGCGAAGGCGCGGGAGCTCGCTCGCCCTATACGGCCGGCTGGCTGACCTTGCTGGGAGGAAGGACACCCCCTCTGACACCTTGGACCTTGTGCATTTATGATTATATATGTAATGTCTCCGCCTCCGTTCAGTTTCATTAAGTTCGAGATTTCAGACACTATAAAGAACTTCGCAGCACACAATCTTTTGTATTAGACATGCCCGGTTGATCTGAAGCTTGTATTAGTCATTGTCAAAGGCAGATTCACTACCCATAAATGTCTCTCTTTGCTATTCACTGTTTCTATCTCGTTTTTGCAAGTCAATATATTTTCGCTACCAAGCAAACTCATAACAGAACAGTCTTTAATAATTGTGTCTTTTGTTCAGTGGAGCTAAACTATCATTTACTCGTTTAGGCCACATTTATTTCCGAATTGAATACCCGCATACGCCGAACAACCGCACAAATTTGGTAAAATATTGCGGGAAATAATTTTTAACGAAAGCTAGCTACTATAAATCCTGTAGTAAGTAAAACTATTTGCTATACAACAAATCGTTTTATACATTGCATAATGTAAGCCGATACCACTTGTGACATTTTTATAACCCAGCTCAGCTCATAGCTAACATATTTACAGAGCCTGGGGCTTCTCTTAAAATGTCACAGCAGCTAGTTCAGTGTAGCCAAGCAGGGCATTATCACCGTGGTGGATTGTGACAAAATCCGGCCCTAATGCACACATCTTAAGGTATATGACGCATATGGTGCTTATATGAGAAACCAAGCCTAAATCGATGGGTTGCCGCGCTACGATATAAGCTGTTCTTTTTTGTAACGTTATGACGTAGCTCCTCTCGTGAATACATGAGCGCCAGCGGTCATGGTTCGATGTCACCGCGAGGCAATTTTTAAGCGATACTCGAAATGTTAAGTTTCGGAGGTACCGGGCTGAAATGGATGTAGGGTTTTGCTTGGGACTTGGTGGGTTTAGCTGACTTCTGTGTCGTGTTTTGTGTAGCTATAAATAAGAACGGGTTACGGCATACTTTGAAGTTTTATTACTTGATTTGTTAGTGACTGCTTAACCCTATCATATCCACTGTTGTCAAGTGAAGATCCCCCGCACATTGTGTTTCGTTACTACAGTCTTCGTGCGATATATGTTTCACTGTGCGTCGTTACTAACCAATTTGTGTGACATGTTAAGGCACACCACTCCTACATAGCACAGCAGTGTCTAGGTCGGTTTCATGCGTGTAAACCGGGTTCAATCGCTGATGTGAGCGTATAGTGGAGAATTATACACAAATTAATTCGAACTTGAAATGATTTTAGCTTCTTCATGCCCAAGTATGGCGTCTGCATATATATTGCAACTCGTGACTTAAACTAAAGTATATGATGTTTGTTTGCACGCGCATTGTTTTTCGCTTGTTTTGCGAAGTTCCTTAACACGTTCACGACAATGTAACCCACCGGTGGGTTACGTAATGTTTTCCCAATAGTCAATCTCTGAAATGTGAAATTTGCTTCACAGTCAATTGATGCAACTCGAAAACTATTATAACGCAAACAAAAATTTTTTGAGTATATACCATTGTTGCTTAAACAGAACTGAATCGGTACATCAGCATTATGTAGCCCACCGGTGGGTTACGGCTAAGCGAATATTACTGCATTTAAAAACGACAAAATCACCATCCTTGAACATAGCTGAAAATTTTGAGGCGACGACTACCGCGTCGTCTCTTGGAATCAGTTCGACTTCGGCAGCGCGGAGTTCGGTCGACTTTACTGACCGGCTCCGACGCTAGAGTTTTACTACATCGGTTTCGCAATTCGTTTTACTTTTCCGTGTTTTTTCTTCGCTTTGCGTTTGGAATGGAATTCGGCTGATGGAGGACCCGCGCAGACATCTTCCGTCTCGCGGAAGGGGACTAGCAGTTGCTGTCCCGGACCGAACATCGTAAGTCAGGAAGTGAACCAGGCATATGGGGTTTATTTTCCCCAGATCAAGATGTTACAGACCATCAAATTTTACTTGGTTATAGCACAATTTTAGCTCCGGTAGTTCGACTGGACGCCCGTCGGAGGACGTCTGGTTTACCCACGCTAGTCTGTCACACTTTTACATGGCCTTCGACAAACCTCCTCTGTCGAGTTCCGTTTTGGGGGCGTGTTGAGTGATTGCACGGGGGGTGTTAGGTTTCGAGCACCAGTCGAAGTCATTCTGATTCCCCGTGGTCATAGGTAAGACAAATCAAAAATGGCCGTCTCCCGTCCGTGCTTTTACATGACTTATTACTCGTGGGTTAGGGCTGTCGAATTTTTCCTGAGCTGAACACGGTAAAATTTCACCGCGAAACCATAGGGATTTGCTTACTTGCTTGTTTCTGATTATGGTTATGGTTTACAAATTTATAGCTTAGTGGACCGTTCGATGCTCATGCCGCTGCTTGAGCTCGTACTGACGTTGCAGTTACGGACAGAGGACTAGCCTCTGTGGGGCTTTAGGTAGCCCTAAAATTTCATTTCTCAGAACGAGATAAGAAAATTTGGGGGAACACGGAAAAGACTAAACAAATTCTAAGTATATCAAGTTGAGCATAAGGTGTTCTGCTTTCTAATCGCAATGATTGCCGCGTACAAAGGTGGCCAGATTATTTCAACCTCGATTAGTGTTTGTTTGATTATCACGAGAGAAGCATCAGTGCCTTGTACGAAGTCCAGCCCCGACCGCCCGAGTCCTTGACAGCCCCGATGACCCCACCGCCTAAGCTCTAGTAAAAGATACTGCTTCAAAATGTTTACTGCGAAACTGTTGCGATCAGGTTATAAAGTTTACTAAGGTTCATTACAACACGGACTCGTGGTTAAGCTCAATGGTAGTACGTAGGAAACCACCTGCTACCAGAAATACCGACGGCATGGCTAGACACCAACATCGGCCACAATAAACGCGTTCAAAGGCACGCTAGGGTGCTAAATGGTCAGGATGAAGCCACAATGCTCTCATTTCAATAAAGGAAAATTTGTAGCCCTCGCGAATCGTTTTGACCCCAAACCGAGCAAGTGCAAAACCCCGTTTTCTTTTTGGAGCGACTTGATCGCTGAGTTTAAGCATTTTTCTATTTTGTCTTTGGTTGCCCGTTAATAGGCTATGTACTATGTATGCCCTGA
>JASANE010002615.1:0-19329 GCA_030248225.1 Trileptium ribeirensis | reverse complement strand
TTTGCTAGACGAGTTTTACTCAACAGATGTACTTTCAAATACTTTTATGTCATGAATTGATTAGCATTTGGAGTGATGCGCAACCATTATGCCGCACTACCAGGTATCGAACTCACCTGAGTTTCCCCCCGCGGAGGCATAGCTTTAATCCTTGACACTGATTTCACCCTAGCAGCTTATAGTTGGGCGGAGTTTCGGCTGGCGGATATGACCATTTTTCACACTTTATAGTCAAAATCTTGCACTCTCCGTTAATTGTTTGCACTACCAAATTTGGAAATCATGCACGATAAAATTTCTTGTGAAATTTAGTGAGTATTGCATAAGGAAAAAGCACTCGTTACGGACTTGGAAAACCAAAAGATGATGAAACATTGCACAAGCATTTTCGGAGCAAAATTCTTACTCCGCATAAATAACTCGATCAGGCTTACCTAAAATATAACCTGAACAGATTCAAATACAAACAAATCTCTGGTTGACTCAACCGGATGCCAAAATACTACTACCAAGACAATTGTTAAAACACAAGCAAGCATTGATTAGTGTCCGTGCTTCGATTATTTATTGTATTGGCGAACTTTTTGTTACGCCTAATTGGATGTAATATATATTCCACATATATTGATAAAGGAGTAACCCTTTATGGATAAGGTAGGGGTAACCCTTTAAGGGTCGGACCCCGCTCAAGACAAATTTACCCAAACCTGAAGCCTCCGCACTGCCCTTGCCGGCCCATGGCCCGCGAAAATTTTTTGGAAAAATGGGATGTATAATGAGAAAAATTTGCAAAAATTAGGAAAAATCTGGCAAAATTGTCAAGAATTTGGGAAACTTATTGGAAAAACTTTTGAATTCCTAAAAACTTCAAAAATTACCACGCCCCGCGTAATCTTGTCCCTAAGCCGACGGATCTTCGACACATACGATAATACTGATTGTAAAAACATTGCTTAAGCTACTGATGCACTTATGGTCCACATACCGAAAAGGTGATTTTTTTACATTAAGCAAATGTGGTCCATATTGCGGTGCAGTAGGTTTAACGATTCCAGTTTCAGTTTCAAACGTTGAGTCTTTCACATTTGGCAATATTGCAGACTGTTCTCAAGGTTCCATTATACCATTCAGTTCAAAAAATTACAGATTCCATCAAGGAAAAGTGTCAAAAAATGGTGTAGAAATATATTGATGACATTAAAAAAGCACAAGATTAGAAAATAAATTTATTATTCTTAGTATTTTTAATAACAGGACAACTGGTAACAAGCAAAAACTCAATATTATTTTTGAGGAAACATAGAGCTTTAATCGTTGTATATGATATCAAAATTTCTATGACCTGCAGTAGCTAATAACCGATTGATAAAAACAAACGAAGTGATCCATTTTGAGGCATGGTTCAGATCAGGCGCACTTACTATATTAAATCTTATATTGCTGAATGATATGAACTTTAATCAGCTATTCAGAGGCGTTGCTGCGGGGGGGCGGTCACATGGCCGTGCTCCCCCAGTTTAGTATTGGTGCGGCCCTCAGTTTACAACTGAAAACAGAAATTTTTTTAACTTGCTATAGTCACATCAGCACTTCAGTTGACCCTACATTGAGTGATGCTCCCACATGGAATTTCCTGTTGACGTCATTGCAGTTATGTTTATGCCGGTGGCAAGCCACTGCATTGTTAAATATACATAAATACATTTCAATTTAGTTGTTGAGATATCATTTTTGTAGGTTATCATTATGTAAATGCCATTATATTGACGCAGCAAACCCGTACTATTACAGCAGCTTATTAAAGGAAGGAAATATACATTTTTAAGGAAATGAAATCCTACACAAATTACAAATAACGACCAGCTATTTGCGTGCCCAGCTAATTTCTGCTAGAGTAAATTGCTGAATGACGTGGCAGCAAACGTTATCACAATTATTGACGTCTTCGGTTGAACAAAAAATATTGCCGGCAAGTTCTTACAGCAATGCTTTATTAGCTCTGCCTTAATACACATTGTGAAAAATGGATAATAAAAGGTACAGCTGCATTGACATCAATTCTTAATATAGGGACTCCCCGTAGACTGTTAAGGTATCAGGAAGATCACTTTATAACAATACTCAGTCGATATAGTGAGACTTTAATGATTCCAAGCTATCCACAGCTGTCAAAAGTCGATCAACTTATGGGGGTCATCAGTGGGGGAGGAGGTACATTTCTGAATTTTTTGGGAGCTGAAAATTTTTCCAATTTGCGATAAGCTTTTCCTAATTTGTGATATTTATTGCAAATTTTATCACAATATGTGTTGTCGCCATATTTTTGCCCATTGTCAGGAAAATTTTCTGTGCGCGCCCGGCGGCAGGGGGAATATTTGGCTTGGGGACTAACCCGTAGGGAGGGCATGGATAACCCTATCGAGACCTATGACGTAAATGAATTAACTTGCTTGATAAATTCAAAAAATATACACGCTTAAGTGGTACACAAAATACGATTAAATCACAGCTGTACAATATCTCTAAGATATATTATACGTCGGGTAATAAAACTATATCTCTAAACTCTATAAAAGTATATCTCTAAACTATATCTCTAAAACTATATCTCTAAACTATATATATTTATAAATATAATATATATATATAACTATATATATAAAACTATATCTCTAAACTCTATAAAACTATATCTCTAAGATATATTATACGTCGGCTAAGCGGTGCAAACCCATTTTATTAAACACCACTCGAAAATATTATTCGCCAACAAAATAATTACCCATTGCAACGTTCGCGAAGTTTCAATTGGTAGTGGTTGTTGTTTTTCTATTTGTATCTTGCTATTCCTGAAATGATAGTGGAAGACAGGAGCTTGCCCGGCTGAAACAACGTCGCACCTATTGTTTCGCTGTGAACAATGTATTATTTTTCTGTGTTCTTCTATAGGTTTTAAATCAACATAATGTTAACCCGAATATGTTGCTTCAAGTTGACTCTTATAGCAGTAAAAAAATAAAAAAACTGCTATGATTACATATGCGCTGCCCAGACGCATACGTGCAGCGAAAGTTTGTCCTAAATTGTTGGAGTCACGATACCTAAGTTTTTCACAATATCATTTTACGTGACGTTCTCTTAAAGTAAATGGTATATATAACTACACTTGTTTTGGAAATTGCTTTATAGCAATGTTAGTAGGTAACTGGAATGCAATGCAAGTAAGAACTCAGTGTACTATCAACATTTAGGGCGCATGGACGCACCCACTAGCAGGGGCGTGCACAAGATTTACATTTGAGGGGCTCAATTCAGGATTTACATCCCAATTTCGGAAATTTCGAGGTTTTATACATGCTAGATAATTAAACTTCGAAACCGTTTGAGGGCCATGCCTGGTGTCCCCCGCCCCCATCGGTACGCCGATGCCCATTAGAATGCAAGGCTCCAAAATACGAGTTTGAGATCAATTCGTATACAGGAGTCGTAAGTACAATTGTTACTTCCAAAATTATACCCAACGATGCATTCGCTGTATAAATTTTATCAAAAGCGGCTGTCTCAGTATCGAGGTACAGAACAACAAGACGAATATCGAGGTTTATTTTAGCCGAATATGGTCTTGAGTCCCATTTTCTTCGCGGGAAGATCAATAAGAGATATTTTAACAACGTTGACATGATATGTTAGTTCATATCCATTTTGAAAATAGGAGCGAAATTGGTCAACAGTTACATAATGGCGAACAATACTATATTTCAGCTTGTAGATATTTTAAGAAAACGTATGCCAATTTACCTGTAAATTAAAGGTTAACTGCAAAATTAGCTAAATAATTTAGTCATACCCAATTTTCGACAGACTTTAAAAGTCGAAGCTGACATTTTAATAAAATGTGTGAATTCGTAATTGTTTTAATTAATTCTGCATGATAACTATGAACACAATTATGAATAAACTTGAGGATACCCATTTTATTTTAATGCTCTCCCGGAAAATAGAGATCTATGGTTTCGTTAATATATTTGAAGACCTATGGTATGACCCAATCGCAAAGATGCAAGCTGTACACCTAAAAACAAGCTGCCGTGCCAATACAACTTACAAAAGAACACAAAATTTTTAAGCAGTATTGCTTCAGTTAGCAACAGTAGATGCAAAGCTATATATAACATGCTAAACGCCTATTTTGGCGAATTCCCCACTACGGTAAAAATTGTTGCACTTTACTAATTGAAAAAAGGAGAAACAAAAAAGAAAAACATAAAGCATAGCCAGAAACAGAATCTTCATGCCTAGCTATGTAATCAAATGCCATTATGCTAGTCGCCACAAGATTAGTGCTGAAACAATCAGAAGTTCGTCTGGACCGTGGACATCGCAAACTTCAGCTCGAACATAGCCAATAGTAGTAAAAGCACAACTGGGTTACCATAGCTTTGCGGCAAAATAGGATAATGAGTTATCCTTTTTCTGTAGGGCTGTGGATTTGGGACAGAAATTGTGTTTCTTTCTAATTTAGTGTACTAAAGGCACAACGGTAGTTGGGAATTACTGTATGTAAATAACATTGTTGCTACAACACGTTAGCGAGCACGAATCAACGGCAACAGCAAAAAGTTCATTAACCATACCAAACGTATACTAACAACCAGAAAATAAACTTAACGAGGTTTACATTTAGTGCAGGAAATTCTCCGTGATTCACAAAAAATGTAAACAAATGTCCATCAGATGTAAGTGATCTTGCAAAAGTCAAAGTTGTTCCAATGAAAACCTTTTGCTGACACATGTGGCTACAGACAGGTAACGAAAAACTCCCGTCAAACGCAGAATTTTATAAAATAGTAAGTTGCTGTAGTATTGCACTTACCAATGAAACAAAATGAAAACTTTGCAATTTTTCACTAGAACACTTTAGTTTTCGACATTGTGATGTTTATCACGGTAGACTTGAAATTGAAAACTGCAAAACTTGTTGGTAAAACATTTTGATTAAACACTACTTAACAGTCAATATTATACACGTCGCGCTGGTATATGTACTGGTGGTACACTGCATATTAAGGGCGTAACCATGCGGAGGCGTAAAATTAGATTTTTAGGGCGGGTCCAGGGTCGAGATTAGTTAGACTGCGTTGCACAGGTGGTTGTAGTGTGGTAGGGGCTATACCTCTTGAAGGTCGGACCACCTCTTCTTCTCAAGCTATATCGCCCAAGATGCGCGTAAAAAGTTGGAATTTTTGGCATAACTTGAGAAAAAGTTGGTAGAAATTAGCACAACACAGATTGGCGACGACCGGGGGAAACTGGCAAAATACGGAAATATTGAGCAATGTTTTAGCAAAACTTCGGTGCGGTCCATGCCTACGATGGACCACCCAACCGATTTTCTTAACGTAGGGCTCCTGACGCGTCAGAATTTTTACTCTGTGAAATTAAAAATGAACATTACAACATCCGTAATTTTTCACAAAAAGTTGATAATAGATATGGGCTTCAAAAATACAAGAGGAGAAGATAAAGCATGGTCCTTCTTGGGCTATCTCAACTTAAGCCGTTTGGTGTAAAGCAGCTGCAGCTGCAGTGGTGTTAATTTTTTCAAGAGTTAAATAAACAGTAACAAGGTTCGCCGCTGTAAAGAAATCCATACCGAGATGGCATTTAGAAAAACAGAAAATATCTCATAGTTTTTGTTCATAAACTTGTCGGAATAGATAATAGAATAGAAAAATATAAATAACTACAGAAAATTATAAATTAACCTGGGTATATTTAGGATTTTAAACCGGGGTATCAACCCGAAAAATGCGCAGTTGAGGCAAACTACACAACCACAGCACCACATGAACAACGTTTAATACATATGTTCATCCACAACATTTATTTGTAATGCTGTAAAGGCAAGGGCGCAAACGCAAAAAAATCCTGGAAGAGACAAGGCACAGTACGATCGAAAAATTTCCTGGCGGGAGACACAGTACATCTTGCAACCGTTGTACGGTTTTGTGCATTCTTATATACTATGAGTTTATACATGGTGAACTATACATGCATGGTCTACTTACTAGATTTCGGGAACATGGACGTATATATGTGTACCCTAGGCATATGGCTGTATAATGCACATATATACCTAATTGATCAACATGGTAAATTTTTAGGGAGGACGCCAGACATATTTCTAAATATACGTTCATGATTGTCTAACTTGCCATATTTCTGGGGGACCGCCTATGTTTAGTCTATGTCTATGTTTAGTCGAGCCGTAGTTTAACTTTCAATTACTCGCGCTATATATACAATATACTGCATAAAAAACTAAATTACCCCGTTGATGAATGGTTATTTCACATACCTCTGGCACACCGGTTAAGTTTCGCCAGTCTTAAACTAAAACTGGTTGTGCAGCAGTTTTTCTTTCAGAATTTTTTGCCACAGTATATGAGATGGTTCTTTTCCATTATCGCCCCAGCCCGCATTTGCCCAAAAATGGTCAGATTCTGGAAATTTTGGTATTTTCGTGATCCCCGAGATCTCCCCTGATCATTTCGACCAAAAAATTGAATTTTTGAAATTTTAGATTCTTTAGGGTCCCCCTTGGAACCCAAAAATATTTCTTCTTTAATATTAAATTTTTACCCAATATTCGATGTGGCTTGACGAGCTGAGTGTAATGGTGTTATTTATAACGGGATCTGATAAAAGTAACCTAAGATATGGCCAGAAACTGTTCTGAGCCTCTCAGCCTGCAATATTTTTGGCCATAACTTAGGATTTAGTTATTGAATCCCGTTCAAAATATCACCATTCGATTCAGCTCGTCAAGCCGCGTCGAATGGTGCGTAAAAATCTAATTCTTAAGAAAAATATTTGGGTTCCCAAGGCCGTTGGGACCCAAAAAATCAAAAATTTAAAAATTCAATTTTTTTAAATGATCAGGGGAGGTCTCGAGGAACACAAAAATACCAAAAATTCCAGAATCTGACCATTTTTTGGCAAACGCGGGCTGGGGACAATGGAAAAGAACCTGTGAGATCATTTAGCTATGAACTGTAACTAAAATCACAACTATGTTCTTAGAAAACCTTAGTTCGTGATATTCTGTGTGTATGGTAGTCATGATGTGGTCACTACCAATTCAGTACAAATTAAACAAGAAAATACAGCTGAAGGTAAGACAAGTTAACTTCTCTACACTTAGGACATGCTGCTTTTTATACCTGAGTTCAGGTTTATTACATAGCTAGGCATGACAATTCTGCTTCCGATCTTGCTTTTTGATTTTTTGTTTCTCCGTTTTCAATTATTACGGTCCAATAACTTTTAAAGTAGTTAAGGATTCGGCCACCTAGGCGATTAGTATATATATTTTAGAGATACTGTTGCTGCGGTTATATACTAACATAACATTGTTGCAGTACGGTTATCCAAATTATATCATAATGCAGAATACGTAAAAGTAAAATATTCCTACTGTATCTAAATTCTGTATGTATTTTAGAGGTACTTTTCTACCGTATCTAAATGGGTCGAGTATATATAGATTTTTGAATATGTGTGGGGATTAAGTCGCTAATTGTCAAGGTTTTCAAGCGGGCTCAAATATTAATGGTTAACACTTCTGTTTTTAATGCTGAAAGCTCGGTTGTACTTTGAAGGACATTTAACTAATGCGGCTTTTCCGATATAGTGTCAGTGACACCGTTGTCAGGGTGGTGGCACAGAAAGACGTGGGGAGCTTGCCCTCGCGCAGGTATCCCCACTCCCCTCCCCCGCGCGAAGAATGACAGAAAAGCGATGTACACGTTTATGTGCGTGGTCAGCTTCAAGTTGCGGCCTATAAGCTCATTATGCGTAATGCAACAAATATAGCATGAATATTAAAAAACATGACAGAAATGTGTTACTAAACGTTACAATGGCCTTAACAAGAATGAAATCCATATCGATACAGTAACATTCAGCATATACAGTTTCACATAAAAACACAGGTAAGACCAATGACGTATGGTAAAAGTGTCTCTATGACTAGTGTCACTAGATAGTTTTATGTAAAACCGTAGTTTAAAAATTGGCTATATCACATGAAATAATTATTAAAGAATAACAAATGACTTGACCAAAACAAAGCGATACTTGAACAAAAACAGTCTGAAACGTTTGGAATAATTAATAAAATTTAACGGTAAAGTTTAAGTGGCACAGTCTAACGAGCTAATGAACAGTCATATGTATGCATCCGCGCGCCAACAGTTTATCTGCAGCAAACACCGCGCAAGCAGGAAAACGGCTAAGATTAAATTGAGTCTATCCCAACATGACTCACTAAGATTGACTCAGATTTTCATTCATTCTGCGTAAACAACTATTTGACTCAGAAAGTGAGTCAATCTTTGACTCAGTTGGAGTCGGATTTCATGCACCCAGACCAAAGACTCATTCCAGACTGAGTTAAATTTGACTCACTGTGCCAGTTTGGTACAAACCGATAAATACAACTGATACTTGATGAATCCGATGTCATGGCAGTGTATATCCAGTTAAAATGTATAGTAATGAGCCCAGGATGAGCTGCTTCAAACCTTGCCATAGGGGTCAGTAGGATCAAGTTATTTAATTATTAATACTAGCGAAACGTCAGTTCGCTAGTTAGAATATCGTATCCAATTACCGCCCTTTCAATCGAGCTCACGTTATAATTAACACGTCTGCTGCGTGTGCAGAAGTCCACGATGTTCGCTTCCCCGTGTACCCATATACATTAGCCTCAGTGAGATATAACAAAATAACAATATAACTTATAAAATATTATGAAATAAGATATTGTCGCTATTTTGATTTCAAAAAAGGTGAAATCTCGAATTCTGAATCAGCCAAATTTTTGAGATCCTCTGGCTGTTTCAATTCATAATTTCACTGATATACATACACATTAATCTATTTAAAATATAAATAACCCAAAAAACTAAAATTTATCTCTGAAGTCTCGTTTAAATAACTGACAGTGAATTAAAAAATTGAGTTAACCGTCTAAATGCAAGCCTTGCAACCTAGTCTGGACGTACACTCCAGGATGCCGATGTCTATATATTATACGGATGGCAAATGTACACAGATTTGCAGTTAGCACAGGTGTCAGAAAACTTTTCCACGTTTGTCACGCGATAAAATAGTTCACGACTGACAAACAGTCATCAAACTCTAGAATTATAAACTTTTAGTGAGATCAAAAGAATCGTGTCTTTGGGAGCCTTGCGGATGACATTCAAAGGCTAAATCAATATTAGAGTGTTGTTTTGATATTAGACTAAATGTAATCATCATGAATAGCTTAGTGCAACAGATAAGTGTATCACATGAAAACAAGCCTCATATTCACCTACAACCTTCGTAAAACTAACTTTACTATCTCCGTGACCTGCAAATATTTCGTTGGGGGTTTTTTAAATTACTAACGATTACGAATTTCTCTTTTTCTAATATAAACTTTTGTTCTTTGTGTGTTCCGAGCTCGTTTAAGCTTTGTAGTAAAATCTCATTTTGAAATGTCGTCAAATCTAAAACCAATTTAGGCCGTTTACGATTGTAAATCGCTATTATTATTCTCTGTAAAATTTAGCTAAGTCTCATCCGCTGCACCCACTTCCGATACTGGCAATTTAACTGAAGACCATTATAATCTCCTACCTCGAATTCAGACGGCATCAAATATTAGCTATCTTTCTGGGCATATATATTATGTAATAATTCTTGTGTAATAAAATAATAAACTGAAGAACATATAAACAAATCTCATATCCGTCAGAACCGGTCATCAGGCTGTGACCAGGTCAAAACCGAGTAACGGACTAGTATTTTCCTATATAGTAATACGTTTTTTTCACAGCCAAAGAGAAATGATATAAGTACGTGGCATTGCAGTAAAGAGATTCTCTTAATACAAGACAGTAGCAACCCCACATGATTTAATTTAACGATTCAACCAAAAACTTTGAAAAATTTACATCATTACATCATTCTGAAGTTGTGCTGTTCCGTTACGAGCATGACCTCGGGCGGAATGTATACGGCCAGAATCTAGTATAAATTTACAGCGAAAAGCATTATATATCCAGCAGCAAAACAGAACAGTGAAAATAGTAAAAGATAGCTTTTAAAGAGCGTAATCAAATTTCGATGAAATAAAACATCGGGTCACGGCAAAGAGATCTTTCTCAAAAACGAAGTAAGTATTTAATGCTACAAATTATAATACAGTGAGTTTTGTGGTTTTAAGCTAATTACTATATTTATAAACGACTGGTACCATGCTAAAGCTGACACACGAAAAATATGAAAAAATGTTTCCTGATACATGTAAACACAGTGAGTCATTTAAAAATAAATAATATAATTGGTTTCTCTATATATTATAAAACATTATAGTTGATCTAGGTTGGGCAATTTTAAGTACTGGACTTAATTACCGGGTAATTTTCAGTTTATGCCGGAAATATGTCGTTTATCATGAAAAAGAAGCCATAACTAACATTTATCTAATAGACAGGTTCTGCGTAATTAAAATTTTTTAATGCGTGGCAGTTGAAATAATTGTTAAAATAGTTTACATCGCGGTAGCGTTCAAGTAAAAGCAAGGAACACAATATAAGCCTTAGGTACATCGGCGGAAGACCTTGGTATTTATAAAACATCACTAATTCTCGACTTATTTTATCGCGTGTAAAATGTACCACTTTTGGCGCAAAATTCATGTCACTTCGTGCATGAAATGCCGAAAATAGTGCCCTGATGGGTTGATGAACCACTGGGTTTTTACCCTAGGCGCATGCAGACTTTCATTCACCAATAAAACTATAATATCTTTTTGAGCTTTCCGTCAAAAATCAACGTAGTCATTATAGCATTGCCGCGTATGTCTTTAAAATGGTCATCGATGACAAGCATTTACTCGAAGATAACAGCTACCAAACAATAGAAATTTAGCAAAATATAGTCTTTCACAGGGTAACAATGCTACGATGTAACATGTAAAATGCACATTTTTATTAATGTAAAGTTTTGAAACAAGGCTTCAAAATTCTAGTTAATGTTCATAACGTGTTTCGAAATACGTTTAATGTTAATGCCACTGTCAAGTTTTTTTCGTACTCTAACCATTAAAATAACCACAAAAAGATATTCAGACTCCCAAAATATTCGTGGTGTTTAGGACCTTGTTTTATGTACTAGCATACCAATAAACAAAACGGTATTGGCTCAGCAATATCTATGATTTACAGGGGTTTGATATTTTAACCATGACGATTTTTAACATTAAATTTAGCCTATGGAGAGTAATGTTGCGCAATGGACGTAAAAGCCTTCCACCGGCCGTTAACAATTTTCCGCCGCAAAATCTTGCGAAAGCCGTTGGTCAGCAGTTATGGGCCGTCGGTCGGCGGATGTAGACTATTATAATTACTGTTGCTTAGCAGCAAGTGAATTTAACCAGTCTACCGGAACTTTTTGATGTAGATAAATTGCCAATAACCAACATAAAAGGATTTTGTACCGTATAGGATGTTTACTATTAAAGTGATATACGTCAATGTTTAATGATAGACCTCAAAGCGCCGTCGCGCTGCACTAAATATAGGGCAGTCTTGCTATATATGGTCAGTTAAGGCGCAGGATTCGGCAATTTAGCCGTTGAATTGTACGTTTCATAACATGCAAATCGAAAAAATCTTACAACAAATGGTCAAGAAGCAATCACTAATATCAGGAGTGGATGATGATTTTTTGAGAAGAGTTTGACAGTGTTCTAAATCATCACTCAAACCCGACAAAAATAATGTGAACCATTTCGACCTTACCACCCCATAGTTTGACGGACGAGTTACCACCTCACTTTTAAGTGGGGATCATGATACCATGGACACAAATTTGCTCCGACCCCTACGTTTTGAGGAAGCTCGTTTAAAAAATTTTTCTCGACCCTCTCAAAACTAGGGTGCCAAGAAAAAACCTTTCAAACGACCCCTCAAAATTACAAATAGGTCAGAACAACGTTTTATCTGTACTGTCATGACCCCCTCAAAAGTGAGAGAGGTAATCCCCCTTATAGGTAATGTCGAAATTGGTCGCGTCATGTTTGACAAAAGCCATCATAAACTCGTGCTAAATATTAAAATCATATCATAATGAAACTTCTATACAGTTATCCTTCCATTGGTCGTCTCACAGTCTTTGAGTCATCCCATGGCCGTTGAGTTGCCGGACGGCCCTTGAGCCGCCGCGCGTCCGTTTCAGTATGTTCAACTAAAATAATATCATAATGAAACTTCTATACAGTTATCCTTGGATTGGCCGTGGCACAGTCGTTGAGTTGTTAAATCGCCGGGGCCGGCGGCCCGAGCCGCCGCCCGGCCGCGGCCAGGCAGGAAATCATATAAGAAACTCACCGTTAACCTGCATGGCCGCGCCGGCGCGAGCCCCTGCCGGAGCGCCGGACGCCTGAACCGCCGCCCGACCGTTTCAGTATGTTCCATGCTGCAATCTCGGTAAAATCCTTTATGATTTTTAAGATACTTTTTTAAGATTCTGCTTTTGCTTTTTAAGAAGCCATTTTGTGGATTGATATGTTACTGCATAAAACACGACCCTAAGCACCACGAATATTATGGCACTCGGCATATGTTGTTGTGGCTATTGTAATTGGTAGAGTGAAGAATAAAACTTGTGTGACAGTGGTATTACCATTAGATGCATTTTTAAACATGAAGTGAGCATTAACTGAAATTTTGAAACCTTGTTTCTAAATTTTACATTACAAGATACATGATAAATTCAGGGTTGTATTAGGGTAAAAATTACAAGATCGGGAAGTTTTGATCACTTATAATTGACAGCCAGTGCCGGTTCTAGATAGTAGGCTCCCCCACACATTAGGACAGCACACCGCCGTCTCTCAAAGTCCCTCTTCCCCCGCCCCCAGCCGTTTTCCCCGAGGTCGTACTACCACTACTATCGAGGTCACCCTGCCACAAACCGAGGCTTCCTTCCCTCTCCCCACACCCAAGAAGACGCCCTACGCCCTCCTCTCCAGAGCCCGCCAGAGCCTCGCCCCGTTGCCCCGCACCCAGCCGGGGCCTCGCACGTTCTACTGCAGCCCTCTCCTCCTAGTGCCCGAACTTTCTCCTCCTTGAGGCCTCGCCATTTCCCCATCCTTTAGGACTCGCATCGTCATCCACAAAGGTGTTGCATAGTTCCCTCCTGGAGACTCCGCATCATTGGCCTGAGGCCCCGCCTCGCACCCCGAGGGCTCATATTGCCTCCCCGTCTCCGAAATTAGCTGTGCTTAGTGAACACATTTTATGAACGAAAAATTCACAGTTCTCTGAAAAGGCGGCCTCGTGTATGCCTCAAACTCGCCGATCCGAGCCCAGTATATCTGAAAAAGCTGGGCTCGGCTTTTAAAAGCACTTTTCTAAAACAACAAACATGATTAAAACAAGTGATATAGTTGCACAATATTCTGACAAAAGCAAGAACAACCAAAATTTCATCGGCTCGGATATAAATAGTTTATTTGGTGGTTTGTATATATATGTTCTCTCAATAATAGGTAACTGCAAGCCTTTATTATTTGGAGCCTGAGACCCGGTAAAACTTGCCATCAGAGCAGCCGAACCTAGCCGAGCAGGATAGGTTTTATGAAGAGCCGAGCCGAGCTGATCCTGCTTACATCGAAAGCCGAGCAGAGCAGACATTGCTCAGGAAATTCCAGTCGAGCCAGATCTTGAAAAGTATAGCTTTTTTACATATATAATACTACAGTTGTTCCAGGTAAACAGTGTGTGCATGCCCTTACTGTTGCCAATCGGAACCAAATCTAGCTACCTTAGAAAACACCCAGAAGCCAAGTACCTAGCTAACAGAACAAATTTATTTAATAACATAAATAACCACTATAGATTTTTATTCTGTTATTCATAAAATGAAGTTAAGATTAAATTGAAATATAAATAGAAGCGGAATATAATGTCGATATGCATTTGCCTATTCTATTCTCCAAAGAATCCGTTTGCGGAATCCGGCTAGGCTTTGGAAATAAATCTCTATCAATTGAAAACCGTATTCTCAAAATTTTGTTTAATGGACTGCGTTTGTGCAGTAAATGTCATGCCGCCTGGGACTTAATAATACAAACGAAGAATCGAAATTGGCTATTTCCGAAACTGACGCATTGTACTTCTTAATAAGTTATATCGAAAATAAAGTATCGGTCAAAAAAATTCCATTAAACATGGACCAGTATTTGCATAAAACATATGACGGGGACACTGTCTTGTCTCTATAGCGGATTACTGAATAAATTTATGCTGAAACAGGTTATCCTGTTACCTAGCTGCAATATACACTAATAAACAGCAACGTTTATTGTAATATTTATAACTTGAGAACAGATTGGTGGAATTTCCTAAATTTTTTACAATTCAATACGATCATAGAATGGAACATACAAGGATAATTATTTGTCTGTATCGTCGTTTTTTCGCACGTAGGGGTCGAACGAACAACTTATTTCGGGCCAAAATCAGTTCGAATTAAAATGTTATTGTCTATAATCTAGCAAGAAGCAATCATAAGGCGTTCAACTTTTTTCAAGGTACGTGGTATAAACAAAGTTACCTGTAGCAATGACATAAACCGAATAAACCCTTCATGAGACCAAACACTTGTCCAAACCCCACATTTTACACCAACACCTTGTCGATTCAGTTGCCGTTATATTTTACTTGAGATTAATTGGTACAATTAAGTTCGAATGTATATAACACATATACCATTAAATAAAAATATTATAAAATAAATAAGCAACAACGTCTCCACCAGCGAAAAAGCCAATGCTTTTGGGAAATTTAGTGTAACTTTGCTGTTGCAAATATTATTTGGACATCGTTGCTTCAGTTCAAATAAATATTTACCGTACATGTGTGCTATGTTGAAATACGCATGCAGTTGTTCACTTAGTAGTGTTTCCACACTTTGTGGCTGAATCACCCGGCCAAACCCTATAATTTTAATTAAAAATTACATATATTTTGTCTCTTAACTTTTCATTGATTGGACCTATAGTCAGAAAACTTAATACCGCTACAGAAATTACTGCTTATACACCAATTATTGCTCGCGAAAAGGTAATAAATTGTTCAACAAATTTCGTGTTTGTAACTGATTGCATATAGCAAGCCGCTGAATTTCCTACTCTTACTTAGACTAGTATCGCAAACGTTAATAAAGTGTCAGTTAAAGAGTCTCATATGTGCATGCTCACAAAGCTTACATCACTCGTGATACACTAAATTTTATACTACACCCACAATACTTAAGCCTAAAACATCCCTTAGATTTGTGTCCCCCGTGGCTATTTTAAATCGTCCCCCACATTTTAACACTTCACCATGATTTTAAATTGACATCCCGGACATTTGAATATGCCGGAATGGTCATTTTGAAATGTACCCCATCCTTTTAAAATGACCCCCTAATAGACTCTATTTTGAACGAGTTTTAGCCATATTTGATAAATCAAATGTGTTTCCAGGATGTGGGACATGGACCCAACTCGTTATGAATCCCACCACCGTTTACCCCAACCATCCACCTTTAGAGCGGTGCGAGGCAGATGTATTGATCGGCCACTAGATGTCCTGATCGACGTCGAAGTCGTCTTTGTTCACGTGGACAAGGTAGATGGCGCTGTTGTAGTCATCGTTTGGTCAATTGTTTGCCGCGGGAGTTTTCAGATTTGGAAAATGCGCAATCCAGCCAAGCTTTCCATGGAAAAAATTGCAATATCGAACATATTGGCTGCAGCACGCATTTCTTCTGTTCCCGCCCATTTTTGGAAGACGAATTAGTGATCTATTCATATATTCACTGATAGATTCTTGTTTTCCATTAATAACCTCACCAATTATTTCATCAAAAAGTTCATTTGCCTCTAAATGTTCCGCAACCATCTCGCGAATTTCTCTGTGAAAGAGTTTGGCATACACAAACAGCAAAAGACATTGCTCGGAATAGACAGTTGCCATCCGGTTGAATTTTTTCAACTATAAGCGAGCCTTTGTCAATTGAAACGAGTTTCTTCTCTCCATTGTTAACTTCTGACTTCCACTTTACATTAAGTTCTTCACACAGCTGTTGCTGTTATGCAGTCGTGAGAGGTTTAAATGGCATCATGGCAGCTGGTATAATTTCCCTTATCTTCTCAATATCACGCTGCGACAGTTTATATTTTCCCAACCTTGTTGCAGATATCTTCTGTCTCATTACATTGCCATTGTTTGACTTGAGCAGGTATGTTGCTTTGCCCCATCGCTCATCAGTAGTGTAGGGTCCTGTGTAACGATCACCCAATTTGTCGCCCTTTCAACTACGCTTTCTATTCGACTCTAATAAAACAGTGTCACCGACTTAGTTAATCTTATCGTCAGGGTTACCGTCTGATCCATAGTTAAAATTATCATAGTAAAAAAAGTATTTTTAAAAATTTCTTACATCTAAGTTATATAAAATATACAAAAATTTGAAATAAAATTCTAAATAATTTTATGTTGACATAACTATCGCTCCGCTATCAAATGGGCATTCTAAAAAGATGGGGACATTGTAAAATGACATGGGCATTCTAAAATGATAATCTGTTCATTTTAGAATGTCCGTGGGGCATTCTAAAATAAAGACGGCAAAATGAAATATAGGTGGTCATTTTAAAATGACTACTGAGGGGCCATGCTAAAATGGGTGCCATGTAAAATGTGACACTGGTCGACAAACCAAAACGTTTTTGTCATAGCTGTTTTAGGACGCTGTTTTCACATTCTGGACAGCCGTGCATACGCTAAATTAAACTTTACTGCGGTTTTATTGTATTGCAGTATATACATTAAAAATATCCTGGGGTGAACGAGTTGAATGCGATTGGTTACACAGCTGGTGAAACCAAGTGTTATAGAATTAATCGCACGTGTGATTAGAATTACTACATTTTCTTATGTTCAAAAAATATTCCAAACTACTCAACACTAGTAAAAAATGTTATGTATAAATCATGCAATATAAAACGAAAAATCAAAGAAAAATTGAATTTGTTTATATTGTCCTTCAATTTTAGTTTTATTAAGATATAACGTGGAACCCAATTATGTAGGTTTCTGACTCTTCCTCTGAATTTTATATCATTAAATTGACTGCATAAATACCTCAGCTTATGCGAATAGCTTTCAAATGCTGGATGGCAGATTATGTTAACTTTCGACATAGTTGAAAGTACACAATCAATGCAAAAAATGTTAACTATATAGTTGTTTGACGATAGAAATAGTTGTTTTACATTGCAATAAATCACAGTGTGAAAATGCAAAAAGAAAACCAATATATTCGTGTAGTAAATCCAAGTAAGAAACTGATATCTAACTCAGAAATATATAGCATTTCCACCAAGAGTAAAAGAGTCCATATTGAAGAATAAACAAGTTCGACGAGGAACTATGCCGATTCGTAGTGGCCCACAATATGACACCGCTTTGAGAATCCAGTTTATAGGACTCGTTCGTACCACACTATTGTTTTGCGACAGTGGCAAATGGGATTACGATTAACTTCATGCTGTTAGGGTAAAAACTGCTAACTGACAATCTCGCAAGTGCGAATGAAACAAGGAGGGCTTGGCTTAATCCATAGTTGTCACGTTTAATACCGAATAAAGTATATATACACATTCTTGAAGCCCTGTATGCAATCCATAGCCAAACAACTCAAAACAGACGACTGTGAGGGAATGGTTTCTCGGTGTGTGACCCTTCCACTCACAATCGTGTCCGCTCCTTTTCGACAGCGAGAGTTTGCCTCCGACCCGTGCTCGCCCCTGTGCCTGAATGTTGAATGCCATTGCCGTGTGCTCATTTTACTCGATGTGTTTTTGTATAGAATTTGGACCCGTTTATTTCTGGTATTTTGTAATCTGTGTACATGTCGCGGACGCTCGGTTCAACACCCGTGTTCTGTTGGGCAGACGGCCTGTTTCGTGGCCACGTTGGGCTGGTCGCTCTTTCCTCCTTATTTACTTCCCCACTTCGTGGTTCGGGGTTGTCTCCCTGTTGCTCGGGTCTTCTTTTTCCCTCACACGCCTGCGCTTTCTCTTTTTCTAACGTCGTTCCAGGCGTTTATTTGCCAGCGAACCCCTTTGTACCAACAGCCACTGTACAGCGTTCTCTATTTCTACAAACGCGTGTAGTCGCGCGCACTTGGTTTTTCTTATTGCTCGATTACGACTGTTTCTGGCAACTTCATAGGCAAGATTTTAATGCCTTCCAGCGATTTACACTCTATTCTTGGACTATAAGATGGGCAATCGTTATAACTTACACACTGTAAAATCATTGAGTCAAATTTAACTCATGCTGAGTCAAATTTGGAGTCACCTCGGGACCGAGTCAGAATGAGTCACGTTGACTCAAAATACTGAAACCCATTTTTTGAGTCAAAAATTTGACTCAGACTGAGTCGAAGATTTGACTCAGAATAACTACTGTCAATCAGACTGAGTCAGATTATACTTATTTGCTCTCGTTATTACTTTGGACCGGCCCGGCATAACCGAGTATACTAGCCAGTGCAACTAGCTATATGCTCATTTTAATAATGCAATTTTCGCTATGCACGGTGGATTTTAGACACAGTCGCCCCATTTGTTTTGCACTAGATGAATAATATAACGTAATTTTAGTTGACATGTAAGACGGCATGAAATAAATTAGATACCAGGATCGTAATTATGTAATTGTATGAATTACGTGACGGTAGACGTTGCCAGTAAGCACACTTTATAGTCCTAAATTTTTTAATTAATGTTTTCATGGTTCTAAATTCAGAAGGTTAAGCACCTCGTAGTTCGAACCGTTTATTGCGGCTTAAATAAAAAAGTGTGGAGATTCATAAATCCGGTGATGAGTTATGAACTCCACATACGAAAATAAAAAAAAATTGTCGCGATTTTTGCTGCTAGTAATGTTATAGGTGGACACTTGTTTGCTTCAATCGCTCCGTCAAATAACAATGAAATACAATGAATAGGAAAATCAGGCTTTTATACATTAAATGGCCCAGGCAACCCTGAGGTGCAATACGTTATATCATTAGCAAAAGAACAGCTTAGAGCGGGGGGGGGCGATAGCGCTACTGTACGTTTCATATAAGGAAATAAGCTTAGTATCGAAAACGGCATGGCATGCATTACACTTGGGCCCCTCATTACCTCGGCCCGTTGAATTATGG
>JASANE010002614.1:0-35581 GCA_030248225.1 Trileptium ribeirensis | reverse complement strand
ACAACATATATAATATAATGCGCCAATGTTCCATATACACATTACGGCAGAAATTTATCTCCTGAGGATCGACCGGACACCCTACCTATGATACCTGTCTTCCAATTTCGGTGCCAAAATCACCCCGGGCACCCTCGGGCGGTGGAGTGTGACCATACAAACACTATATAAATGCGATACAAGTGTTTATTTCAAATATTTCAAAGTTAATACAATACAACACAATTATGTAACTTGGTACAGGGGTCACACTCCGCCGGTATCCGGTCGTCCTTTTTCCTTGTTCCCTACGAAATTTACCACGTTTCGCACATTTTATCATCCTAACAAAGTTGGGCTGGTACAATATATAATGGGTTTGTTTATGGTGTCCTTGACACCGTCAGTAAAAAACAATTGGTAGATTAAGACACTATAGCTACGTTAATGGTGTCTCATACACCATGTTTTGCATTACATAGTGTGGGCATATACTATATATTATACTACTGGCTGGTGTGGTCTAGACCATAGGGTGACAAAACTTTCACATGGGGGTCTTTTATAACGTAAACACCGCAATGCTTGTCTATAGCAAAAATATCATAAAATTATTTCAAGTGGATGTTGCGTTATGCTACAGTTCAAACTGTTTTTCTAAATTCCCGGACACCCTATATAGGGTGTCCCATAAACAACGCCTCAACTTCAAACTGCTGCTGAGATTACCATAATATATAATTACAACCCTCAAACTTTCAGAAACTGCAACAGAACATAAATATCCAAGTATAACAAAATGTCTTATACTACACTTAATTTGGCTCATTGATTAACAGCAGTAAAACTGTAATCATTTAACCAATATAGCTTTGGAGTTGTGCGACAATGGTCCCGGCAGTCCTCATGGCACCCCATATCATAAAAATATTACTTCAATTAATGAAATGTTTAAAAAGTTCCTGACTTGCCCCGAGCAGCGAGACCACTGACCGCATCTGGTGCTCCTGCGATAGCTAACATTTTTTATCATTTTAACAAGAATCAATTCGCCGTTGTGCTGTTGAATTGTTAAAATTTGCATAATCAAATCGACTGATTTCCGAATCGTTAAAAGTCTGGGTCTAAAATCTTTTAGACCAACGTTATAATACATGGTCTGAATGAGCATTAATATGATCGCAGGGTTGAATTTTGTGAAAAATAGCTACAGTATCTCGATGATGATCCGGACTTAGCTGATGAAGTCATTTGGTCCGATGAAAGCAACTTCAGACGAACTGCCACTTTAACCGACATAACTCTATTTATTGACATACAGAAAACCCTCAAAACACTAGCGGACACTATATGAATGTTCTTGGTGTGACAGTATGGGTCGGCATGTAGTTTAGTGGATTTTTTGGGCCATTTTTGAATGGTATATACTGTGAATTTAGACAATAATCTAATGATGCTGTGAAATGAATTTTATCCTAATGTTCAACAGTTACCAAATATTGACAGGCTTTACTTTATGCATTATTTACGATAAGATGCGGGCGCCAAGGCCAAATTATGTCACGCGTCCAACTCCAGTAGCTCGGGTTAACTATAGTCTAGCTGGACTACTATGGTACATTTTTATAGCTTAGCTAGTCTCTGTGTGACAAACGGAGCGACCGGCTGAACTGTCGATTGAGAAATTTTATTTAATAATGTGCTTAGTGTAATAGAATTTTGTTTTATAGAATTTTCACACTAATTCTAAGTTATATATTTATTTTAATATATACAATTAACGTTTTAAGCTGTATGCCGCTTTTGGAGCATTATTTAGATACGTATAGTAAAACGTAATGCTTTCGCGGACTAAATAGTCTCTGGCTTATAGGGCTCAGCTGAACGCCTCGTGACAAAAGCACAGTCCGGCTCGACACTCTAATGATTCAAAACTTAAATGGTCGCGCTGGACTGTATGTGTGACATAGTAGTTAGCCCACTCGAACGCGTGACACAATTAGGACCATGCGCACGCATCTTATTGTAAATGATGTATTACGCAGGAAGGCGCCCCCTACATTTTGGTGCACCGTTGGTTGGACGAAACTTTCCCTGACTATTGGCTGGGATTCTGAGGTGCTATAAAATGGCCTTCTCGTTCTCCCTCTTTTTCAATTGTCAACTTTGTTGCATGTAAAACTGATAAACGTAATAAATTACAAAAAGTGAGCGGAGCAATTAGCAAAGTACTTTACATCCTATGTATGTTAAACTTCTTGACTTTTTTGTAGGGAGTATTGAAGGAGAAGGTATACAAACGCAAACGACAAACCCTGTTGTGCCTGCGAAAGCTTTATCGGATGAGCTCTCTCTTCTGAAGCCTGACATGGTTTGAATAGTCTGTGTGCGTTCTCGACTAGAAAAATGCTCTGATCTTGGAAACGCCCAGGTTTGCAGTCATAACCCTAAGTTATATATGATAGTACGTGCATACCAAAACGCTTTATGTTTATTATTTAGCGTGCTGGGGCGCTACCTATGGAATACCATATATACCTAAATGTGTATGTTTTTAAATTGTGTTGTGCTTTATTATAGCCGGCCGAGTTGCTAAATACGATGTATATGAACTAAGCATATTATGTATACATATACATGTAAATACTGTCTAAATATTTGCCTTCGCTATGTCGTTGGCAAGGAAATTTGCCAAACTAGTACAGTTGGGATTAAAAAAGGGGAATTAACCAAACATCAACAGCGAAGTTAGGGCTCGGTCGACTCATAAACTAATTGAAGATTATCAAGCGCTGATGAAGAATGAGCAATCATGCTTATCGACTCATAGGTATCTAGACTGGAAACCTAAATGGGGTGAACCCTTTGAGTTTTTCTTGATCCGAAAATTGCAGTCTTTTCGCCGAATTTCTTATTCGAATTCTAGGAATTACTTAAACCCGTGAATCATTGCGGCTTTGTTTCAAGGTATTATTATTGGTTGTAGTTTTTTGTATGTATATGTTCTAGCAGAAGCATTGTTGCTTTCTGTTTTTAGAAACCCTAGCAATAGGTAAATTTGAAAGAGGGTACCCTTGCGCAATATGCATGGCCATGTGGAACCGTCCAACCAGCAATCGACCGTTGTACCCAGCTTTTATAAAAACTAGGATTGAGCTCTATCGTCATAGGGCAATGCTTTAAGAATCCCCGCACTGTCATTGTGCTGTGACATATTGTGAGTGAACCGAATTCATGTCGAGTTAATGGATTATTGGCATAATGTAGGTATCTTTCGGGAAGCGACAAAACTCGGTTGGCTATGTGTAAATTTCGGGAGAATAACGAGTGCATTGGTTAATTCAATTAAGCTGCGAGGAAAACCGTTGTAAGCCGATCGTAGAACGCAGTATGTCCTTTCAGTCCGACTCGCGTCTGCATGGGCATCTTCGGATGACGGGTGCCGTTCAAAAATTACAATTCAATTATCCCATGGTCAACCTCTTGCGACGGCGATGCAACCTGAAAATAAAGAAACAAACGACTGACCAGGCGAAAGGTATTATTTTGCCTGGCCACCATCACATTTACCAGTGCTGATAGACATTGACAAGACCACAGGTTGAGGTACAAAACAACATTCAAGGTTCGTAGCAAAACGAAAACAACCCCAAATTGCGAGTTTTGTATTTTGGAGTGTTTCCACCGAAATTTTGGGAGTTGGTAGACCGAATTGGCTTTATTCAGTCGATGGCTTTATCGGCCTAACTAGACCAAATTCACAACGTGGGCATACTAAGAACACGGAAGAACGATAACTTTTAGAACACGAGAAGGTTGTGAAAATTTGAGCGTAATCAGACTAGTTAGGCAAAGCTACATTTAAGCCAAGATCATATATAAGCTTTTTTGTCTAAGCGTCGCTTCTCCCTAGTCCCTTGAGAGTTAAGGAAGCCGGGGTTTTATGGACACTGTTCCTAGGAAGCCGATGATACAGCTCGATAGTCCGTCTTGGCTAATTGAGGTTTTTGATCTTTCGCAGGTTCGAAGTGAAAAATTTTCTCTTTTTCGTACAGGTATTCCTTTCATTTTCGTCAGGTTGGCACTGTACAGCTGTCATGGGTCACTATGGCATTAGGGTGGTATATACTTTAAACACAAACCCAGATACAGGGATTACACATAATGACCATCATATATGGAATTAATGCTCGCTTTTATTTTCGCTTGCGATATACATAGGTATTAGTTATATCAGCTAACCTTGGTTGGTTTTTTGTTTGCTCTTGTACTAATTCTGAAATGGGCGGAGACTATCTTTATGGTCAGAGCTTATAATTGACTCAGATGTCTTCCAGTTTACAATTTCAATTTAGATATGTAAATGTCTTTTAATCTACCCTCAGATATAAATGATTCCCAATTTCACTTCACACATACGTACAAGAAGACATGTAGATGGCAAAGTACCTGTTTCTATTTCTTGTTATTTGATATGATTTCTCTACCAGGTCTTTACCAATTATTGTACTCACCTCTCCGTTAATAATTATTATGTCATGCTTTGGAATTTGCTTCGCTATATCTGTAAACATTTGTTATGGGATCTCCAGTTCTTATGGCTGTAATAATGTGTCTAAATTCAGTTTTTGCTGAAGAACAGAATGCTTCGGGACTTGAGCAATATGCCAACCCATGCAATTGTGGCTACTACGGTGTTCTTAGTTATTGTGGTAGTTACAATGACACAGACATTTCACATTGGATATTTGATGTCTTAATCTTTGTTACGACCAAATCAATCCTGAAGGACTTTTAGAATTCATCTGAAAGATCCATATTAATACTGAAATTCCCAAGACAAATGGGTTGGAAACATGCGGAAATTATCAGCGATTTGGCAAACTGATTTTGCAGAAACTAGGAAGACGCGAATAGGGAGAAACTACACTGCCAAAAGGTTTATTAAAATTTTGAGTATTTACTTGATCCTTTTTAACTCTAAGCTTGAGTCGTGTGGACTCAGTTTGACGCAAATTTTGTCAAGCCGGAGTCAAACTTTACCTCAGACTAGTGTGAATAATAACTGACTGTTGAGCCAAGCTTGACTCAATTTGATCCAAACTAGACTCAAATTGAGTGAGAACTTGACTCAAGCAAAGGGGTAAATTGATACCGACACAATACTCAAAATTTGACTCAACGTTTGTGCAGTGTAAGAATTTTAGAGCGTATGAACTTGAGAAAGAGGTAACTAAGTAAAGCTGGAATCTCAGAAGCTGAAAATTTGAAAAACTGGGGATTTGGAAAAGTGTTGATAATGGAAAGTAAGAACATATTAATTTGGATAAGTCTATTAGGATTACTACTGTTAGTTTTTGTCGTTTCCATTGGTATTCTATTTATTTCAACTCTTATGCTGTCGCTCGTATTGACCCAGTACTGCCATTACTGCCCAACCCGAGACTGTTGGAGCATATGCAGAGTTTTGATGCACGAGACCTGATGCAGATTGAGATTATCTGATCAATATCCGCGATTCCATTGCATCGAAAGTGGTAATGCCCAGCGGATACAAGGAAACAAGTAGACAGTGCAGTGCCGTCTTTATCACCCCTCAAAACCAACATTTGCGGGCCTTCAATGTGGCTCGACCGAAGTGCGTTAAACTTAAAAAATTAAAGTAATCTCCAAGGTTCCGATGGCAAATACTGTATTTTCGTCAGGATATTTGGGCAAATACGCACGGAAAGGTTAATATCCCCTCGAGTATAGCAGTTTCGAGAGAAATACGTCCCCACTATGCTTGTTTTGGGGGTGTGTCTTAAGCACGCTGGGGCAGCTTTGTGCACATTGAATGTTTTATCCATTAGGACAAAATATTCAATTAAAATTGGTGCACAACAAGATTTTAACTACCTATCGCTCAAGGCCTGTCGGGTGACGTAAGCTGCGAGGATTACAAAATTTCAGCAAGCAGAATACCCGCCGTGCGCTATTGGAAAGGAGAGCAGTCGGGAATCTCATACACAACCGCATGAATTTCTTGTTCATATTATGTACTACTTTACAGTGGGGCAACGTGAGAAAACATAATTTTATATTTCATTACATACATATAATAACACAAAAACTTGACATAGGTGATTGCACAACAATATGTATGTAGATAAATGTTGCACACAAATATATAGTATATTTCTGCATCTGCAAAGTTCAGTTCAAACTGACTACACTGACTATTTGCCAGTCAACACATGACTACATTTTATATGTTAATGCATTTGTTACTTATCTGTTTTATGTATGCCTTAGTTTATTATTTCTTTTAATTTTACTCTATATTGTTTAATTTGGTAGTTTCTCATACATTATGGGTTTAAGACTTGAAATTAGGTAAATTTGGAGGTCCGTCCAGACCATACCTAGGTCCTGGTACGTTTCTATAACCAATTTATTCGGTGAAGTGACAAGTTGAAACAGTTTTCGATGCCGGTTTCTTGTTATGCAAAATGCAGCAGTGGCTTTAGCGTGTTCTGAGTAACAAAATGCGATTGAAGCTGGGCTTTAAAAACAAAGGTGTTCTACCAGTGGCCTCGCAAGCTCTTCAAAAGTGGAGGGGGCCGGTCGTTAACATTCATTTTATTATAACCCTATCAGTTAATATATTCACGTTTGTCAGTAAAAAGTGGGACGGCCCGCCAACACCCAACCCCATATAGTGATGTCCGGTGTCCAGCTAAAGTTCCGTCTGCGTAGAGAACTAGATAGGTGCGCGGATAGGAGCATGCCGAGTGGATGGGCGTTGTTTACGGGGGCAACCAAAATTTTTCACGTCTCCACAACTTTTCCTCATTGTTTTCCCCGATTTTGCCTTAAACTGTCTGTAATTTTGCTCATAATTACCAAAATCGTATCCAGTAAGCGGAATGGTTTGTACAGCATCAGGGAATTAAATAGGGCTTAGGGTTAATATATTGGGTTAACAACGTCACTTAATTTTTTACGCCTGTGGTACTGGTCTATGTGGGCAGCTGATGATACTGGGCAGCTGAAAAGTTTACATTATCAATATGGTACTGTTTAAAACATTTGTCACAGGTTCTTGGGAGCAGTAAATGATTTGGAGCATGTCGTATCCCTACTAAAATTTGCTGGTAAAATATATCGATCCCTTTACATATTCACAAGGCTTTGAAATATGCCTCTCACCCGCTTATTCCTCTATAATTGTAAATCTAAAGTCAACTGAATTTATATAGATCAGACACGCATGTAAATATATATCCCAAATCAAACCAACCATTTCCAAGTAATTAATCGATTATAACAGCAAAATTGACACTAAATTTCACTAAAAGCAGAATTACAGACTCTTTTCTTAACGTGGCAGCGATGAGGTTATGGAGTGCTATGAGTTTACTTTCTGAACGGTACACGCACAACGGAAATTGTAATTAAATTGTACTAATCAGTTGAAAATTATAAATTGTAGCAGCATAATTTGTACTGTTTTGGTCTAAAATACCCAGCGGGTTTAACATCATTACTGTCTGATACTGTCAGATTATTTGTTTGTTGCAGGGTACCAGGTCCGTAGACCTATAGCAATGGTGCTATTCCTTCGAATATTTCTTGTTTTAATTGTAGCCGTAATATGTTGTAATGCTGACAATTCCGCAAAAGAAAGTAAGTTTATAACTTAACTGCATATGAAAATGTTATCATACACCTTACAATAATTTGGTGTAACTCGTGTCATAGTAAGTAAGTGGGCTGATACACTGGATTTTTTTACATATTTTTACTCCTTTAACAGCCGCGCCAGTAAAATTTCAACTTTTGTCCTGCTCTCCACTGTTGAACCTTAGTTTTCTTCCCCCAAGTTAACTTTGCAACAAAACTGATGGTGGCAGAAAAAAAGTACATCAAAATTGGGTGCACTAATCTAAAGTGGAGATACTGAACAAAATATGTAATTTTGTCTTTCCTAAACGTTGGAAAGACGCAAAAATGACCACGTCATCCCACAGCACATACATAACGCAGTGTGGCACGTGTGTCATGCTTTAATCCTGGTGTAAAGCCTTGACTATTACGAAGTCAGTTATTGAGTGGTTTTATATAGACTTGCTATCGTTTGGTTTTTGTTTGATATTGTGGATTTGGTCATAGTAAAATTCATAGGTGTGTAATGTCTGTTGGCTCAGGGTAAATAGATGCCCTTCGCGAGGAAAGGCTAGGAGATAACCAAAAAATATATCTGGCTTCAATATTTTTCTTTACAATTTTTCCCATTTTTTCCACTTCTGCCTTCAAATTTTTGTAATTTAGCTACATTTGCTAAAGTTATCCGCGTACCTTTCGAGGGGTGAAGTTGGGGGCCCGACCTTTAAAGGGTAAACAGCTACCTCCGTATGGTTACCTATAACGGCAAAAGCTTGTAATGGTATATATACTTTATGAAATAACAAATAACCAATATATTGCAATCGAGATAAACATAAATCTAGCAATTTGGTCAGGTCGCTTTGTCCTAATTTTCAGTGTACTATGAGAATGGCATCGATTTGCATTTATTTCTTTGTTGTTTTCGGTATTTTGGGCAATATATTGCCACATTCGCAGCATAAGCATCTCTAAATCGGGTTTGAGAAACACCTGCCGTAAAACGTAGCATCGAAACTTAAAAAAATTGCTTAAAACTGTGATAATATCGGGATTTTGAGTCCCAGTAAACTCAAGTCAATGTAATTTCGGGTACTCCATCATTGAGCGTAGGATTGACATTGTCGGTTAGTACTCAAAGTGGGAGTTACCAGTACATAGTCAACAAATGGTATTTTCGGCATTTTCAGTAAAAAAAGCTTGCGCAGACTTAACACTGTCGGTCTGGTTCAGCTCAAACTGGATGTTATTAGTATATGCTTGGGGAAAATGGTACAAACTTGCTTAGACTTAGCATTGTCGGTATCTTTCGCCTCAAAGTGGAAGTTAAAAGTATACATTTGGTCGACAGATGATATTTTATGAAACAAACCCGCGCATTGTGTAGTAATATTGGTTGAAGGTTTGGTTACTTCAGAAATTCATCTGTCATGGATATATGGAAAGCTGGAGCATTATAGGGCTAGAATACTAAAATATTATTAGAAATAACTAAAACAGTTAGTTGAGCCAATTAAACCATTATAGCCTTTCTTTTATGAAATATTTCTTTTGTTAAATGCAAAAAATTTAGTGGAGCTTAAAGACTGTGATGCAGCACCACATTAGCCTACAAACCATATTTTAATTGTATGATAAGGAAAATTGAAAATTGTAAACTTTGAGTACATGTCAACAGCAATCAAAAGCATTGCTGTGATTGCCAGAGAAGTGACATGTAAGATATAAGAAATAAGATGTAAATAGCGTCACGCACTTTGTGGTAGAGGTAAGAACTTGCCTGTATTTCAAGGCTCTGTCCGGCCAGTTTGGCAAGGCGGCTATGCCCGGCCTGTTCTCTCCGATATCAAGGCCCGGCCCGTTTGGTGAAGGGGCAAGGGCCGAACCGTTTGGTGAAGGGGTAGGCCCGGCCCGTTTGGGGAAGCGGGTAGGCCCGGTCCGTTTGGTAAAATTACTACGCCAGGCCTGTCCCGGCCCGTTTCGTTACTATATAACAATATTAATAAAAAAGCGAATAAACCAGTCTGTGTCAAAAAATTTCTTCTCAACTCTTCGCCTCAGCACTAGTCTATAAATGATAAAAATAGCTGTTTCTCGCAATGGTAAAACGAGCCTAAACGGGCCGGGCCGGGCTTTTTCCAAACAAAGTCGGCCCGGTCCGTTGCTTCCAAGATTGAGGGCGGGCCGGGCTTCGGGCTTTACTTCTCACCTCTACTTTGTATACTATAAAACGAAGATTAACGACAAGGTTTGATTCGAATAGGTCTTACAGATAGTGATAAAATTTGGGTCACAACTGATCCTATTTCGCGTTAAATATGGAGTATTCAAGCACAACATTAGTGCATCGAAATTAGCGTGTTACACGAAAAAAAAGGCTTTGTTTCAGAATTGAACCGTAACGTCGACTGGGTCGAAGATTATGCAGAAGGATTTCGGCGGGCAACGAAAGAGTATGTTTCATATTTATGTGTAATAGCCGTTCCGGGCCTGTTAAGTTCACCGTCGTCTGCACTAAAGCTCATGAAGGGTATAGGGGCTTCGAGACACCATCTAGCGGCGTCTGAAAGTATCAAGTCTCAGGGATTTTCATAGGACCCGTGTATTATCTTGATCTCGCGAACGGTAGCATACACTCGAACTATGTTAAATTTCTTTAAATTATTTCGAAATCAACGACCGGTGTCAGAGAGATGTTGCCAGAGGCAACGCCTCAGTCGGTAAGAGTTGCCCCCATCCTACAGAGACCGACCGGAGATGACGAAATGATTGTTCATCCGATACTAAGCGAGGCAGTCAAATTGTCAGCCTTACTAGGGTTACTGAAGGCTGTAAGGTAATGGAAAATTTCACAGTGTCAGAGGCCAAAGCAGCGCTTCGACCGGCAAAATTCAAAGGTGAAAACGAATGTGTATGTTCTGAGTCGAGATTAAGGTTTCGAATAAACCCGTGTAGTTTATATACGTCTTAACTAAATTATAAAATTTTCTAGGATAAAATTCAACGCTGCCCCATGGGCACGAATGTATCTCAGTAAATATATAATCGCACCGATAGTCACTGGCGCTTCCACGGACTAACCGTTTTGCAGATGAGCGGAAACTCTAAAATGCATTGAGAAAAATATAAATCTGACTGACTTTCAGATTATCTTGAAAAATAGATTTGAATAATTCCGCCTAGCTCATATTCTCTTAGGTCTAACCCGTCACGACCTACTGCCTATTAGTGATTATTCGCGCGCCTAAAACGACGCATGAATCAACTGCGAACCAATTCGGAAATGATTATAAAGAAAAGGTTGTCATTGACTTTAAATTGACAGGAGCGGGTGCGGTTCTATCGTAGTTACGTAGGACCCTCAAATTGCTGATCAATCATTTTAGAGTTTTATGTTCCCTATCGTATATTTACGATTATCTTTTATCGTACAGCACTGTTCCAGTTTCTGTAGCGCTTATTTTAAAGCATCACTAACTCTGCCGTAACGCACGCTCAGTAAGTCTAGAGAAGACATGGGATTCCAACGAACTAACCGTTGCACAGAATTCGGATTATGTAATATTATCATATGTTTACTTAATTGTCAAATATTATATATTGGAAGTGTCCGAACCATATCAACCGTATTAGCTACGTAGCCGTCCGGCAACAAAATTTATAAGGAATTATAGTTTATGCATTGCTGGTCGAGCACTACGCACGAAATAAATAGGACTTGGTTTTTGGATTAAACAGTTTCATAATTTAGAAAAATATCTTTAGGCAGCTCAACATCTTCAGGAAGGTTGTAGCTTAGAAAACCTCCGTATTGGATGTCTTAGATGACAGGCGTTGTAATGTGCTGTATCGTACAATTTGCTATATTTATGCATATTATTTGTATTTTTCTTGTAACTTTGCTAAGATTTGTCATTGTCCATCTCGATTTCGCATGCATTTCGTCCGCCCTAAAATTGTTGCATTCAGAACGAATGTTAGCTCTTTTTGTCTGAACTAAGCAAAGAGCTTAAATTTTACCTTTAAACTTTCTACACGAATGTGGGACGAATAAATTTCGAAGTACAATTGAGTGTATTCTGAGACTTTAGTACCTGATTTCGACATCGCGAACTTTGATTCCTTGGAGAAATTCAGTGATATCCCAATCTTGATTGATATCAACGTACTTTGCCTCTCGTTTATGTATCTGGCCCGTTTATAATCTTCTGACATGTTAAAATGATGTACCGTTATAATATGTCAACCCTTTCGGATAATATGCCATCGATCACTTGCCCCTTTGGTTGTCTATATTTGGAAATAAACTCAAAAGAAAATGATCGCTAACGATATCTAGTATTCGTTTCTGGCAGCGTCTATATGTTACATGCTTATCCGTTCGGACTGGTCGGCGATTCACGCTACAGCCTGTAGATAGCACATCCCCAACTTTACCGTGTATCGTTCATCCCTAATAATAACACGAAATACGACGACAGCAAAGCGAGAGATAGGTTTACAAAAATTTATCACTGCACTTAAAAGTTCACGAAACAAGCAATAGTTATAAAATTTATTGGTGAAAACATTAGTTGGATTTAAGCTACCCCATCAACTCTAAAAAGTAATATATCCGTTATTAAACATCCAGGGATCGTCAGATCCTTGTGGGGGCCATAGTGGTCAACTGTTTTCTGGGTAAGTTCGTTCCTGAAGAGGCCAAGGTCGTGCCAAAAATTACACAGTATCGGCATTAATACTTTGTTTATACTCTTGATACTCAATCACAATTCATCAAGCTAGTTAGTAAAACAACTTCCAGGATAGATATAGGGAATAGCGGCATGACATGACCGTTGAGCAGGTGTCGGGTCAGCCTCCCTGGGGAACCTCATCAATTATACCAGATACTAGACGCGCGCAACCAATCAGCCGGGTTCCTAAAGCTCTTCGTTAAGCACACCTTGGAACCTGCTAAGCTCCATAGCTGCTGGCGTCTGACTGAAAACTGCAACAAACTGGTCAATTCCGCGAAAAAATTAATACGCCCTTGAAGCTATGATAGCCGAGGTTGTATGGGCATGATGTTTGGAAGTTACGCTATGCAGCAGCGTCCCGTTCTTCCATATGGATGAGTAAATCTAAGGTGAACCAACTAACCACTAACTAACACCTGGGACATGATAAGCTCCATAGCTTCTGGGGTCTGACTGAAAACTGCGACAAACTGGTCTATTCCGCGAAAAAATTAGTACGCCCTTGAAGCTATGATAGCCGAGGTGTTATGGGCATGATGTTTGGAAGTTACGCTATGCAGCAGCGTCCAGTTATTCCATATGGATGAGTAAATCTAAGGTGAACCAACTAACCAAGCTGTTTTATACGTATTAAATAGGAAAGCTTTGTTGCGGAAAAATACAGAATTCGTTTCTGTTCTTCGCTATCCGAAAAATGAAACCAAGCGCAGTAAACAGACGTTGATTTGGAATATAATTTTGACAATTTTGAATTTGGAAAAATGGCTATCTAATGACTATAAACTTGGTGTCTGGATTAGTCTGTATTCTCAAATAAATTGAATGTAATTCTAACGTCATAAACAAACCACTCGTATACTTCAGCTCTTTTTGTTCTCGAACAAAAGCCGCTAAGTTAAAATTCGGCAAATTTTAGTTCGAAAGAACTCAATATTTTCTCTGAAATTTCGGCGAACACGTTTTTTATTTTAATCGGCGTCAGCTGACAGTTTAGTGCCGAGTTTGGATTCCGTTTCCGTAGTAATTTTCACATGTAATGGCAAGGTATGATGTTTAGAGGGTCACCATAAAATTTAATGACGCACTGGATGGAAAATTTATCACCATTGGGTCTAATATGTATATATATAGCTTAAGCTCCATCTTAATGTTTTAGCACCGCGTAAGACAATGTTCTAATGCTCAATTTAGGTTGTATTGTATGAATAGAACACAAAACAGTACATATACCACCTCAATCTATTGCTATCCTCTAACGAAGAAGCAACGCCTCTCTTTGAAACATTGTCGGAAAAGCAGAAAAGCAACACTCTTATCCATTTGATTATGTTTCTGTAGTTCGATAAGTACGACGATAACTGTACTGTCAGTTCGATTCAACTTTGTTGCAGCGTACCATTATGCGTCTAAGGCGTGTCGATTTGAGGTCTAAAATAGCTTAGCTTGCTAAATTCTTTGTACTGACGTTTGTTGGAGCGAGAGTTTTTGATCTTTGGGTCCAATATCGTGGAAACTTCTTTTTAGCGACCTAAGGGATCTAAACCTAACACGACTACAATTCACCAGCAAACTGAAAACGTATTTATTCAGACATTGATCGTATTTATAAAAGGTGTCTTTGTAACCATTACACTGTAACGTTTACCGAAATATAAGTGTTTACTTGTACTTGTATGTATATTCATAAGATATACGTATCTTTCGTGCCCCGTGCGGTATGTTTGTCCTTTAGTATGCTACGAATTTGATCCACATGCGCGTTTAGCATGAAATATAAAAAAATTCAGCTTGCGTTGTAACTTATATTTATTGCACTGGCTTTAAACATACATACATTTTGTATTTAGAAAATATGCTTTTTATATTACATGTTTGCAATTCTTGCAGACCATTCATTTTAAGAAGTTACATATAGTGTTTTTCGATTAACAATTTCTATTTTCTTTAAATTTCAGAAATAAACCTGTGTTTCTATTGATATGGAGGACTTGGTGTCAAGCGTGCAAAGGTAAAATTTCACTTGATTTGACGCTCATTGTATGAGATACAGTAAAACACTTCTTCACTGTAACTCTATATTGTTCATATTTATTAGCAGACAAGTTCAAAGTAATACTTTCTCAGATGTTTTATTGTCCGAGCAATAGAATCAAATTGTACATCCGCTGTAGTGATTTTCTATCCTCGGACACGAATAGGATGTATTGTAATTTTGGCTGTATTGTGTCACTCGATATGTAAAAGTCAATGTGTTGTGAAGAAAACTATAATGCTTTGCTGTATATGAATTATATTTTTCGGTGTTTTACTTGGACTTCGTCTTTATTACCGTTTGCCGTATCGCTGGTTCCGTCGCGCCGCATTTTCAGATTAAAGTTGTCACAAAACTTGTCAAAGTTTTTCGCACACGAAAAATGCTCTCAAGGCTTAACAAGCTTTAGAATATGATTAAGTGAGCTATATAAGCACGTGGTTAGCTTTTCTTGATCAAAAGACGGCATTACTTAGGCAATAAAGCTCGCAAAACAAGTTTTTCCGGCTTTGAATGTACCATGTGTACCGAGCCTTAACGAGCTTCATCTGTCTAGAAATTGTTGTTAATATTTGGTGTCTTTTGTTCGACCGCGAAGAATTCTAATTGTCAATCTTATATCAACAACGTATGGCGACGAAAAACCGTTCGTTTGAAACACGGTTTTACCTTCTATTCTGGTCTACTCTGAATTTTGAACTGCGTAATTTGGCAGCGTTATCGTTAGCTATAAATGTTTTTATTATTTGCCAGAATTAACAAAATTTTATATTATATCAATCTTATGAATTTCAGCTTTGGGTGAAAAATTGCAAAAAAATATCGAATTTGAGAAGATCAGCCATAAATTCATCATGGTGGCGGTTGATGTAAGTGATCATCTATCGTCCACATTTACATCATATATTTTATTACTTGTTATGAAACTAAGGGTACATTTCAAATTAGGCAATCCAACAAATGTAGACACTGAATGATTGACTTTGTATTTTACACGGTTACGCAATAAAATTAAATTAATTCATTTTATAATAATTTTCAACATTGTGCTCCTCTTTAAGTTGTGATAAATCTGCAAAAATTGTATTTTTGCTGCTACAAGGATATAGGAATTTTAGCTATTTGAGTATTATATTTTGTAGCAACTTCCAATGCAATTATTGTACTAACTCGTTATTGTGTATGCTAGTTCAGTTGTTTAGCTTACCGATACTGAAGCCTTAAGCTGTTAAGTATTGTATTGAATAATTAACCCTAACGCCTGACGCAAACATCGTTACGCAGGCTGTACCATTACAAGAATGTGTATCTTAATTTACTTTTTGTCTTCATTGTGTGTTTATTGGTTATGTTACTTCGTATGCATCTACGCTTGCGTGTGCCGAATTGAGACTACAATTAATGGCCGGAAAGGTGCCGTTGTTAATGTGGCAATAATATAATTTAGTACAAAGTGGAATATTGTAGTTGAAGAAGAGAAACTGTCATGCTGTATTACATCAGCGAAGCCAGCTCTTTACCCACTACACTGCATTTGATTTTAAATTCTGTTCCTATTAAATAATTTCAGAACGAAAAAGATGAACCGTGGTTCCAAGAATTTGAGGCCAATCCAAGCGCTACACCTCATGTGCCACGTGTTCATTTTGTCAGTGCGTTTCCTTTTCTGGTTTTAATTAATCAACATGCTGTCCATTGGCCTTAGCGGGGAAGGGGTAACTGCGAATATGTCTGAGTGACGGTTTATGCTTTGCTATAGAACGTTACCATTTGGTCAAACATATATTCATTAATAAGTGTTTGAGGGGATGGGTATCCAGGTTGTTCCCCAAGCATACCAGGTTAGCCTTGCATGTGTTGTGTGCATATACAAATGAATGGTAAACAGCATACAGAATTCGCACTGCGCACTTGGTAGTAACTAATTTTAAGCTAATGCATCACGAATATAATCGTATTGCTTGCCAACGACGATCAGTTTAGTGAAGTAGCATGCACAAATATTTCTTCACTAATGACGGCTAAATCCAGTTTTGCACCAGAAGTGAACATTTTGTTTCTTATTTACATACAAACTTAATTACCTGTTGGTTAGTTACACATCTTGACAAGATGATCTTGTCATACTATACGCACGTATATGTATATGCTATTTATGAAATTACGTAATAAGATTTTAGGGGAGTTTTATCCCAGACACTTCTCTTTGATACCGCAAAAGTACTCTTTATAGTAAAGTTCAATGCTTTACTTTCGTTTCACAGATGAAACTTAAGGCAGTTTCACTCGTTACAATCTTTAAATCAAAAAATTAATCTTAAAATTTTAGTTTAAATTCTTAGCAAAATTTGAAACCATTTTTCTTTAGTTGTATGGCTTTTCTTTCGAAGTTGACCGTATATTTACTATATAAACTTTTAAGAAACAAATTTTGAAAAAACTTGAAACAGAATATAACAAAAATGTTTAAAATGTGAATACAAATTATGAAGCATTGCAAATTGTCAAATTTTATCATTATACATTTTCAGAAAAATGTTGAGCCCAGATTTTAATCAGCAAGTTTCAACTGCTCAATGCGCTTTTAGCGTTTGCACATAAATCTCAGACACACTGATCATTCAATTTGCAAAATCGTAATATTAATTGAATATAAAACTTAAACAAAATTTCTGTCACGAAACAAGTTTGCCACAAAAACTTAAGTAACACGTGCGAAACGAAGTTTTATGAAAAACAATTTCGTATCTTTAAATTGGTTGAATTTTTGGAATCAATTTTGTCAAATAATATGAAATAATTACAAATTTTCAAACGGACAACTTTATATATACAAGGCAATTTTAATTATAATATGATGATATGGGCTTTTGAAGTGCACCTAACAGCAGCGAATTTTCTAAATCACGCAAAATTCGCATTGAATTTGAAATAGTTTATGCACGATTTTGCACCTGAAATCTTGATCCTTTCAAAATTTTGAAATAACCACGTATAATTTACACTTAAATCGATAAAAATGTTAATTTTTTGGTATAATATTTGTTCATGAACAAAAAAGTAATGAAAAATAGTCTTTTTCATGGTGTTAACTACAAGGTCTCACAGGGCAGTGTATCTTAGATAAATCAAATTTTATATTCTTAAGCCACCGTTTGTAGCATATTTTTGCACTGTTCATCTTCGAAAGAATATCTGCTGTAGAAGCCCAAACCTAAGGATACTCGTAAATATTGGGCGCTTATTAATACCAAAAATTTCATACTTTGACAACGTTTTATGTCGAATCGAAACATCCACTTCATTATAAGCCTAGAAGTCAGCTCATGTTTTTCGTTTACATATTAACTAACTTACTTTGCCCAACTTTCAAATAATATGAGCTGCTGACAAATGAACAGCTTGATATTAGGCTGATAAATGTGTATAGGAATTAAATATGTGTTTGTTTGTGTCTAAATGATAAGCTGTAGCGATGTGGCAGCGGTTGGGTTAGAACACACACATTATTTTCTTTCTAGCAATGAGCAGCTTGTTATTAGGCTGATAAATCTGTATAGGAATTATATATACGTTATAGTACGTTTCTTTCTAAATGATAAGCTGTAGCGATGTTGCAGTGGTTGGGTTAGAGCACATACATTATGTTCTTTCTAAAATTTCTGCCTTAAAACAACATTCCAACTTGATCTAGTATATATATTTCATTGGTTTTTACAGCATCAGACGGTAAACTTCTGGTTGATATTCCCTGTGACGATCCGAGCGAAGACGAAAATTTTACATTTTATTACAGCAAACCAGCAACGCGTAAGTACAACTGAAGTTTTCTACTGTATATTTCACGAATATAAAGTTTACCGCATGGTACGATTTATGTTGTGTTGTTGGTGACCACACCATCATGTGTAACGCATCGAATATCCTATATAACCGTTCTAAATGCTGAAGACATATTATATTGTGGATCAGGTTCGACGACCCACTGATAATGCATGAAATATACGTGCTGGACTCTAGATAAATAAATTCAGCGTTCAAAAATATATAATTATACCGTTTTTGATGCCATGCACGCAATACATAACCAAACAAATTCAGACAGATTATATTGTGGAAATCGGATTCCAATACCACAAAACCTTGAAACGTCATGAAAAAGTATAATATAGTAAAGTTGGACTCTAGATAACAAAACCAACAACGCTTGGTAACATAAGGAACACTCGTTGTAACGTCATATGAGACGCAATAACATGCCTAAATTTGAAACATTGGTATCTTTTGCAAAGGTACAACGATCTGTATTCGGCCCACAGTGACCAGGGATTGGTCTCACAAAAAGTGCCGGCTAGCATGTAAATTGTTGTGGGCTGATTCTGCGCGATGCCACGCCTATACGAGCTAGCTTATGGGCTGCTAAACCCTGGTACCTGTATTTTCAGATTTTCCATTGCAAATTTATATAAAATTTTTAGCTCAAATTTTTGAGGAAAATCTTGAAAGTGTGAATGCACCTTAGTGCTTGTATTGTCATCTCACTAATTAATAAACTGGTGCGATATATACACAATGTTTACGAAAATGTTTGCAAATATTAAAAATTATTATATATCAAAACTAAAAGTATTTTTATTTGCCACTACATTTCCACTTATTTTAGTTGTTCGTGGTATGAAAGCTGCATTGAAGAAGTTTGAATCGGTATCGCCTCCAGCTGCTAGAACTGAAACAGTGAAGGAAAGTAAAAAAGAAAAGCACAAAGACGAAAAAGAAACGAAGAAAGAAAAACACGCGGAAAAGAAGTCGGCAAAAGATGAAGAAGATAAGAAGGCAAAGAATAAGAAAGAAAAGGATAGCGAAAAAGAAAGCGGTACAAAGAAAAAAGATAAGAAAGAAAAGAAATCTCAGGGAAAAGAAGAAGATAATAAATCTAAGAAAAAGAAAAAAGAAGCGACGAAAGACGACGGCGATGGTAAAGGTAAGAAGAGTGGAAAAGCGAAGAAGGCTAAAGGAAAAAAGGATGAGCTATAAATAAAAATGAAAAGCTTTATCAGTATGTCTTTCATAGTATGAGGCTGTGAATTCGAGTATATATATACTATCGCTTTTGATTTCGGATCTCCTACTTGGAACTGGGGATTATTGGTGCAATAGCGATAGATGATGTGATACTATATAAACTATAGGCGTCGATAGGAGTTATTTCCTCCTGAAACCTCCGCCCACTCTTCCACTTCCTTCCCCGCGCCAACGAAAAACGCGCCACTCCCTACTCCGCCGAGACCATCTGTTGGAATTTTAATTTTATAAAGACTAAATTGAAATCATGATATATATTTGAAGTATCGATAACATATTTACGTTTATATAATGTTAATATCATATCATGTTGTAGTCTGTGTTTTGTATGCGGCTACTATTTTTATCATTGTCGTTTTCCGCATAGTGTAACACAATTGATATAGCGTACGTTGCTAAGCGCGATAAAACTCGAAGTCGAGTTTGTCGTAGGTCGTATGGTTGCACGTGCGTTGTTATGCGCTCGCTTTGCGAAGTTCCTTAAGTAACCGAGCAACAGCTACTGGCTAGGTTACGGAGCTCGAATGCAAACGATCCGGATCCAGTCCGCCGCTACGGCAAAAGCTTGATCACCATAGGGCAAAATATATAATCCATGATGCAAATGGTTGTCATCTTCGATGTTTTAGTTTAATTAGAAGTGTCTATATTCTTAAATTTTGGTGCTTTTTAGCATATTATATATAACAATTTTAATAAAAGTTTTTTTATATAATTGTTATTACTTCTATTCTAAGTTATGTTTAGTTTTAACGGCAGTATCTACTTTTCAGCAGAGGGTAATGAAGGTTTTCAGTAGGGATAATAATTTCAGCAGAAGGTGTGACGCATGCTATAGTTGAATATTAAACACATGCATGCTCGTGTCCGAAGTCCCGTGTAGGGTAAGCCGGGGTGTGGGGGGTCAATCGGTCGGCAGGGGTTGCGGCGCCTTCGTCCCATATGCATTCGGTGCTTACGGCACCGCCAGGTGGTGGGGTTGAAGCACTTGTCAGACGAGTCTCCAAATGAAGTGAAGACGAGCCTCGCGAAGCGCCGGGTGTGGTAGGACTGATCCTCCTACGAATAAATAAGATTATATGTTATTTAACCCTCCGACGGCGAAATTTTTTTTGGTACATCAAAGACGGTCTGGGGTCGAAAACGACCCCAAAATTTATATAATCGAAATTGAGCTTATTCTTATTGAACTATTGAACCATGGCTTATTTTTACCATAATTGAAGCTAAATATGCATCCAATTTTATGATTCAACATATATCTATTGACACGAAAAACAAATAGCATCTGAGTGGTCTTTGCAGACAAACTGGTCACACTTTTTACACTGAATCTGTACTTTTCTATCAGAATATCTGCTGCAGTGATAACACCTTTTTCTTGAAACCTGTTTCTTCTTCTGTTCGGGCCGTTGTTGAACAGGTGGCTGAGGCGCAGCATCAACTCCAGTAGCGATCAATGCCTTGCCTAAGTCGTTGAGAAAAATTCGGCGTCGATGGTTTTTTTCGTGTATGGTAATTCGGGTTGATATCCGTCCAGATGAGAAAACTGTTAACAGCCGCAATATCCATAATATTGTAAAACAGCACCATGGGCCAGCGCCTAGTCATTCGTCTTGTCGTGTACGTTCGAACCATCTGATCAAGTGTGTCGACACCTCCTTTTGTGGCGTTGTAGTCCAATATGATGTCAGGCTTATTGCCGTGCTCGTTGGACACGGCCAAATCGTGATGCATCGTGCTGAGTAAGACTACATTCCTCTTGTTTTTGCCAGGACAATAAGATACAATCGTTGCATGCTGCTGGAAGCCAAAGAACGATGAATATTGAGCGCGACCTTTGGTAGAAACAAACGATGGAGGAATTTCTCCTCTGTTTTGGCGTAATGTACCCACAATGCTCAGCTTCAACTTCTGCAAACGGTTTGCTAAATCAAGACTCGTGAAGAAATTGTCAGTGGTTATATTTCTTCCTGTTCCCTCAAATCCCTTTACCATGTCGAGTACAACGCGTGTACCCTGGTTGACCTCCCTATCTTGACCCTCCTGCCGTCCGACATATACTTGGAGATTCAGAGTGTAGCTGTTTCGGCTGTCACATATCGCCCAAATCTTGATGCCGTATTTTCCAGGTTTGCTCGGTATGTACTGCCGAAAAGGACACCGTCCTCGAAAAGTTACCAACTGCTCGTCGACCGTCAAGAACGGAGATGGCCGCCACGGGGCTCCTAGCCCTTCTACGAACGCCTCGAAAACCTCTCTGATAGGCTCAAGTTTATCACTGCGAGCTCGCCGCTTCCTCCGTTCACTAGCATCGTCGAATCGCAGTATCCGAGATATTTGTTTGAAGCGGTCCCGGGATATTGCCTTGCGGATAATTTCGCGGCCCGATTCAACGCTCCATAACTGCGTAATAGGCTCGTTTTTGCCTCGTAGTACACCGATGAGGTATAAAACACCCATAAAGCGACGGAATTCTGGAATATCTAAATGCCTCCATTGCTGTCCATAAATACAACGACCTTCATTATTGGAGTTTTTTATAATAAGCCGAATCAATTCCGGATGCAAAAATAGATCAATAGTGCTGTCAATATCGGTAACACGTTGAATATCATATGTTGTGGCTGCAGCTTTATCGGAAGTCAAAATGTTTTGAATCTGTTGCCTCCCGTGATCTGCCAATGGAGCTCGGCTCCAGGCAACTTGACCATTCCTCGATGTGTATTCGAGGCCTTCGTCACACTCTAACTGGTTGCTCACACGATTCGGTTCATCTTCAGAATCATCTGATTCGTCACTCACATGATCCTGTTCACCTTCGTCGGTAGATGATTCACAGTCACTTTCGGGGTCGGATTCGTCGAGACCAAGTACATTCTGATTGAATACCTCCATTGTTTAGCCAAATACAATTACAGTAACATGCGCAATACGTTATGTATTATATTATTATTAGTTTTAAGTACTACTTTAATCTGAAAAATATAAAATAAGCTATTATAAAACAGATAAATTATGTTCTTGTTATGGGGTCGAAAATGACCACAGCCGTCATGACTGAAACACAGACGTGTAGCACATGCAAACATTCAACCGGAACGATGGACTTAAGAACACATAACAGTCGAATTGCTATCTACAAAGTCACGAACCCTTTCAATACATTTGCTAATAGTTACTGAGTTGTATATGGAAATAAAATCTATTGGGGTCGAAAAAGACCCCACCGTCGTCGTAGGGTTAAAATGTATGATTTCTAAAATGTTACAATAGTCCCTTTAGGTGTACACTTGTATTCATGCCCAGGCGCGGAGATAATCAGAATTTTCATCCTGGCAGGGACCCTGTAACATCTCATTACAAGCTTAACCTTTGCCCACTATGAGTTTGGTTGACGATAAGACGCCTGTATAAAACTGTATCTTATATGCTGCCTAGTTGATTTTCAAATATATGTGTTTTATAGGTTTGGAACGTATAAAATAATCTTGAAACGATCGGGTGGCAAAATTGTTAAAATAAACACCATAAAGTTGGATTCTGCCTAAATCTCAAAATGGAAGATATGTTAAGCATGTCATATGTTACCGATTCGAAAGAAATTCAAGGGAGAACTCATTTGGTTTCAAACGTCATGTTGTAAATTGCTATTCAAATTTAAGTTAACATTGACTTTATTCGTATTATCTTTTTTAAAGAAGAAACTGTATTAAAATGTTTGTAACATCACACATCACTGCACATATATACATTCTACTAGGACTAGATTAGCCCTAACAGAAACCCAGATGTACCATTTTCACCATTTTAATTCCTATCTGATTACGGCTTCCGCAGACTCCGTAGTGAACCTGAGGATGGTCTAAGGAAACTGGTTAGCTTAGTAGCCCGCAGGCAGGTCTACCAGGGTGTTCGGCCTGTCCCCTGCAATTCTTACCCACGCCCTAGCAGCGTGAGGTGTCACGCGAGTTAGAGCCAACTCTTAAGTATGCTCATAGACAGTAAGGCTGGCTCGCCTTTCCTTAATTTCTTGTATGCCGAGCTGGTCATTCCCTCTGGAAGCATGCGCGATTTATTCCGTACTTCCAGCCACGGTAACGTTAACCATCGTAAAGGCAAGTGCGACTAAACTCATCGTATTTGTGTGACTTGCTAGTTCTAGAATTCATATTACTTGATCTAACTTGCTTATGAATGCGTATGTTTCATTAGTTATAAAATGAGTTAGGAACAATAATAAAATTGATAGCTTTCAGTCTTCGAGTATTGCCATATACGCTTTGGTCCAAATAACGCTACTTAGGTTTAAAGTCTAGGTTGATTGCGAATTGACGAATATCGTAATATATGTCGTGCGCATAACTTGAACCGATCTAAACACAAGTTTATTCACATTGCATGGTGTGAAGCATGTAGGTTCTTTTCAAAACTAGTAAGGGGTATACACAAATCGACCGTCTATGTGCACATTAGCAGCAACCGACTCAAATTTAGCTGGAATTAGGATTGTCGGCACTGTCATATGAGTGCGATTTATATTGCGAAATCGGTGTGAGATTCCAAGTTGGATTGAGACGCGGTTTGTTTGAAACTCGTGCCGTCATAGCCATGTGGGTCTACCTCCACCTATGGCTTCTGATTTTATTCGGAATATGGAAACGTGCGAAACAGCCCGTAACCAACGAAATTTGTTTAGAAATTTTTTCTGCGGTTGTTGGGCAGACCGACATACATATTTCAGGCAAGGGCTGAAGCAGCTGCTGCCGTCGCCTCTATGTATACACTTGGTGTGAACCAGACGCCTTGTAATGTTTATAGAGAACTCGTGTCGACATCGAGTCACTAAATATAACTGAAGCAGTTTAATGCCAAACCATCCAGGTTTATTTTATTGTTTTAATTTAAAAGCCACCTTCATTCGCTTGTGGCTAAATCATATGAAAAATGAATAGATATAGTATTGAAACCATGGCAAGAGCACGAGTATCCATTTACACCAATTATGCGTGAGTAAACTTAAGGTGACCCCGAAAACCATCCTATTCTGTCATTACCGATATCGAATCGCAAACCCTTGTTACGGAAAACAATTTCAATATTTCGCTAACTGAAAATTGGCAAAATTAAATCAAGTGCCAGAAATTAAACCTTGTGTTAGAACAGAATTTTGGCGATTTCAATTTGCAGAAATTCTGTTCTCTAATGTATTATCATTTGAATTTGGATTATACAGTGTTCGCGAACAATTTAATGCAAAAGTGACGTCACAATCAAATCGCTCCAATTTTCGCGAACATAAAATGGATAGATTTCAATCGCGAGCGCTGTGTTCGCGAACAGTTTTACGTCGAGTTTCAATTGACCAAAAGCGTTCCGTAACAAATTTTATCCAAAAATACAAAATAGGGCGGTTGTCGGGGTCATTTTAAGTTTAGTCGTGCATTATTACATTAAAAGTGCCGGGCACCGAAGCAGGTGGCTCACACGAGAACGGATATCTGTAGTGGAATTCTTTAAGTTTAACAGATCGTGCCACATCTGTTTACTTTTTCTCTCGATAATTTGCCTCGTTAGACAACTGCAAAACTTTGGTTTTAATGCTGAAGCGTTAGACTTTAATTGTTTCTCACTGTCTAGGTCGTACAGTTCAGCAGGAATTCGCTACGAACCAGCGTGCAAAATCGGACGGTGTCCTACATCTCATTCACGCCTTGCTGCCGTTTGCCGATGCTGCGTGGCCAACGGCGTTCAGCTTTATTCCCGGTCACTGCTCCCTCTGATCCTGGCATCGCGCCTATTCTCATACGCGCGGCTTAGCCGAGACGTCGCTATGCGAGGACAGCACAAAGGGGAAAGATGGAACAAGTATTAAGGTTCCCGCATAAGAACCCTCTTTTTCGCTGTTCTTCCAGAGCATTACAAACGCTTTTTCGCTGTTCTTCCAGAACCTTGCCGATCTCAGCACACCGTAGCAACAGGTTGACATAGAGTTTCCTAATGTGCCGCAGATCTTGAGAACACTCGTCCACAAGGTTTTTAAGACTTAGACTTCTTTTAAAACGAAAACTACTTTCCAAATTTGCTTTTCGGAGACCTCCAGCGGATTTGTGTTCAATGGATGTAATCTTTACTGCATGAATAATATTGCTCAGTTCTGGGTATAATAAATGCGAACATATATCTACATATCACAGGATGTCGAAGCAACCCTGCTCAGGCGTCTTCCCACCGCCCGAAGGGCCTGGTCTACTCTTCTTCCCTGACGGCACCCCCCAAAAACCCCAAAGTGTACTGTTTATGGTGATGTATCCCCGCCTCTCGCGCAGACGGCAAGCAAAAAAGTTTAGCTAAAATATTAGAACTTGGTGTGAAAATTTGCAAAAATAGAGGTAAAATCAGCAAAAATGGGTCCTTCGCCGGGGGAAAGAAGAGTGAAGTCGTCAACTTTTTATATTGCAAACCTCTCCGTGCCTATCCTTGGTGTCTTATCTACGCGATACACTGTTAAGTTTAAAGTCATCGAAACGATATCAATTGCCAGCGATGACAAACAAAGCAAATTTTAGTCTAACGCTGCAAAGCCGCATTTTTTATAAAACTTATCTAAGGAAAGACAAACCACCCAGAAGTACCGCGTACGATAGAGCAGGATAATACCCAAGTTATGTATCCAATTTTAAAGTGTTCTAATAACTCAAGCAACCGTCAAGCATAGCTATGTATTCAGTTGGATTTGTTAACGAAATTTCCTGGCTATTGTAAATGGCCTGTCACCATAGCCGCTTTCAAAATCTATTTAAATCAATTCGTTTACCACGACTGTTGCCGATACTTGCTATAAAAGACTTGATTGTCAGATTCACTCGTTCAGCCTGTAGTTTTCATTTACGAAACGCTTGCTTTTACAGGACTCCCCAGTAACTGCTACTGCGTGACCTTAGCTTATGTTTTTCCTGTCGTATTATTTCGTAATAAAGTGTTTTGTTTGGATCATTAGTTCGACGGTTAGGTTAGTTTCGTGCAAAACAACACTATTCCTAAAAACAAAATTGTGAAAGGAATCCATGTGATGTGCTGATGTAGTCGTTGCAAAATTTAGGAACTGTAAATCTTGGCAAGCCAAAGTGTTGTTTTGGCGCAAACACAATAGCCAGAGCCAAAGCTTTAGACAAAATCTAGACCTTCGCTCTGAATTATCCCTTTCCGGTACAGAGTCACGCGTATGTGACAGCGTGCATTGCGTCGGGATGCTCAAACTGAGTTTACGGTGCAGCGTGCGTTTGGACGTGTGTTGTTCACTCGCTTTGTGATGTTCTTTAAGGACTCGAGCAACAGCTCCTAAATAGAGTAGTGGCTAACGTTCAAGGTTCTTACCAAAACGATAAGTATTCATTCCGCCGGTACAACAAATGTTTCTTCAACATTGAACGAAATACACAATTATTCATGGGGGTAAGGATTTAAGAATTCAACCTCCGCGTAGTTCATTCATATAAATCTGGTATAATTTGTCAAAAACAAAAAATTTCAGGAATTTACTCTTGAAGCATAAAACCGTGCAAATACAGTCTAAATAGAGCATCATTCCTGTGCGAGAACTATTTTAACAAACAACGTATATCTGACTTTGCAAAAAAATTCGCACTGTGTTATCAAATTTTCAGAGAAAAGGAACTGATTTAGTTTAGGTTTTTAAATCATGCATACACGCCTCCACGTTTCCGGATGGTGGCAGTGCAATATTCCGGAATTCTTTGGGGGAAGAAAATTTAATTTCATTCACATTGGAGAACGATTGCCTGCAGAAGGTTTTATTGAAATATATTACGTCATATCACTGTCAATTGTTGATTGTTTTTAAGCGTTATTTTTGATGAATCCTTCTTTTCTCTTAATTAGGCTCAGTACACGGAAAGTTCAACGTAGTTTTGAAAACAATGCTTATTGTGCTTAATATGATGCGCTGAACTTCTTAGGTATATGCTCCGCTAGTCGTGAAATGGTGTTCAAGCTCTATCGGCTTAGAGGTTTGTGGTAGATGATTCCCGTTGAGAGGAGGGTGTTAGGCGGTTGAACTGTCGTAGTATATATCCAGCGTTTGTAAAGCCGAAACTTTGGAAACTAATAGTTTTCTCAAAAAAATGATAAAATTACTAAATATTTGCTACAGTTATCATTAAAATGTTGCTAGAATTTTGCTAAAATTACTAAAATTAAGCAAAAATTTTACTATACCCCACTGTGCAGGACCGTTGATGGAGTAGGATCCCGCCTATGGCTACCTACGCAGTGTTATGTGTTAAATCTCAGTATATATTTGGTATGTTCGCAATTTTTTGAAGAAATTGTTTTCCATCTACTTATTATTATAACGCATTGTCTTTACCGAGCGGTACCGTGACAGTACAGCTGAAATGTTTCATGACAGAACGCATGACGAAATATTATGGTCTAAACTGTTTTGTAAGACAGTTCTAAAAATCATTGTTGTAAATATATTCAACATTCTCAGAGAAGCATTTAGTTCAATATTTTCTTAAATAGCAGTCACACTGTTGCAGTTGTTTCAAATTTGTGCAGATGTTGTCCATAAACACTGTTAATCGAACGTGTAACATTCGTAATTATTTATGAAAGCACGTTGTGGAAAATAGTCGCTCCGCCTAGATACAAAGCCACGTTAGAAATAGACATACGATGTTGATATACTATAAATCAGCAGGTCCCCTTCGTTACCAATAGGATGAACATTTAACTGAGGGAACGTTGAAAACCATCGTTAGCACTCGAAAAACTAAAATGATATAATAGCACCGAAGTTTATGAAACGTTGTCTATTGTAAATTAACGGAATTCATGTGCACCTAAGCCATTTAGCCGGTTATGCTTTTGACATCGGCCGCTTGTCATAATGTAATCAATTGTAACCATTATACCTTTAGAAATATTTTCTATTACAAATTTGCATTACGAAGGTTTCATCCAAAATCTTTGACAATTCCATATAACCTACCTGTTATTTCGTAAACTATATGTATTTGATTGTTCCAGATTTGTTTAGTAATTTGATCTTCATTGTTTCTAAGTAATTCTTGTATTGAAGCAGTTTAGGTCCGATGTCGTTACTGTAAAATTTTTTTTTTCAGTTTACAGTTTGAAACGTAACTCTGTTGCATTTTGTTTTTCCGCAGAAACTCTACAAACTTCTATTTATTAATCTGGCAGGGCTGAGTATAAATTAACCAGAGCCGACCTGATATCAGGGACTTCACATGAATCGTTTTTCACTTTATATATTTCTACGAAATTTTCAATGAAATGTCGATGAAACTTTCTTGTAAAATTTGTTAGTATGAAACTAACTTTGCCATTTCTAGGAAAAGTATACAAACCCCTATAATACTAAAGACAGTTTTGTTAAGCTATACATAATTGGTTAATGAAACATTTAATTCAAAGGACTGCTGTTATTGATGTGTTTGCTAAGTTTACCAATCGAAAAATTAACAACCTTTCGATATGTCTTGGAAAATGCAAGATCTATGTTTTTAACTCTTAACAACCTTTCGATATGTCTTGGAAATGCAAGATCTGCGTTTTTAACTCTTAACAACCTTTCGATATGTCTTGGAAAATGTAAAATCTGCGTTTTTAACTCTTAACAACCTTTCGATGTCTTGGAAAATGCAAGATCTACGTTTTTAACTCTTAACAACCTTTCGATATGTCTTGGAAATGCAAGGTCTACGTTTTTAACTCTTAACAACCTTTCGATATGTCTTGGAAAATGCAAAATCTGCGTTTTTAACTCTAACAACCTTTCGATATGTCTTGGAAAATGCAAGATCTATGTTTTTAACTCTTAACAACCTTTCGATATGTCTTGGAAATGCAAGGTCTACGTTTTTAACTCTTAACAACCTTTCGATATGTCTTGGAAAATGCAAAATCTGCGTTTTTAACTCTTAACAACCTTTCGATATGTCTTGGAAATGCAAGATCTGCGTTTTTAACTCTTAACAACCTTTCGATATGTCTTGGAAAATGCAAGATCTACGTTTTTAACTCTTAACAACCTTTCGATATGTCTTGCAAATGCAAGGTCTACGTTTTTAACTCTTAACAACCTTTCGATATGTCTTGGAAAATGCAAGATCTACGTTTTAAACTCTTAACAACCTTTCGATATGTCTTGGAAATGCAAGGTCTACGTTTTTAACTCTTAACAACCTTTCGATATGTCTTGGAAAATGCAAAATCTGCGTTTTTAACTCTTAACAACCTTTCGATATGTCTTGGAAATGCAAGGTCTACGTTTTTAACTCTTAACAACCTTTCGATATGTCTTGGAAAATGCAAGATCTGCGTTTTTAACTCTTAACAACCTTTCGATATGCCTTGGAAAATGCAAGATCTACGTTTTTAACTCTTAACAACCTTTCGATTCGTCTTGGAAATGCAAGGTCTACGTTTTTAACTCTTAACAATTTTTTGATATGTCTTGGAAAATGCAAGATCTACGTTTTTAACTCTTAACAGCTTTTCGATATGCCTTGGAAAATGCAAGATCTACGTTTTTAACTCTTAACAACCTTTCGATATGTCTTGGAAATGCAAGGTCTACGTTTTTAACTCTTAACAACCTTTCGATATGTCTTGGAAAATGCAAGATCTGCGTTTTTAACTCTTAACAACCTTTCGATATGTCTTGGAAAATGCAAGATCTACGTTTTTAACTCTTAAGGGATACCATTTTGTACGTATTGACCTACTGGTTGAATATGTCTTTGTAAACACTTTCGTGAATTATTATTTAATAAAATTATTTACAACAAGTATACTCTAAAATTGTTGCTTTGTTACTAAGTTTTACCTTTTTAATGTTTAATCAATCAATCAATCAATCAATCAATCAATCAATCAATCAGGCAACCGTTTCTCGATATCCTTCAAACGTCTTATCTATACCTTATATTAGAAGTATAGTGTACTATGTTCATAGTGTAGTGTGTTCATAAACTTCTGCTACTCATATCACACAGCGTAAATATTTACAATAAATACACGTTTATGGTTTCAACTTTGAGAAATGATCGATTATGTATAGTAAAGTAATTCATATTACCTATGTGCAAGCAACTCTAAAATTTAAAATTTAAAACCCTATTAAATTGAAATTAAAGTTTATGTCTGATTAAACGTGTGTAAAATGTAAGTGTCCGCATTTCTAAACTTTCCGTGTGGTGGACGATCATTTCAGTGCGATAAACGGTATTCCATTTCGTTATCTCTGCTAAACCAGCCTTATTTTCTTTGAAATATTTGAGCCATAAATATTTCACATAATATGAAGTTTAGAACCAAAACAACTAAATTTAAATTAATTTCGGTACGAAAACGATGGTTATAGAATCGCAACTACGTAGCTAGAACATACATACACAAGTCAAGGTAACCCTGAGGGGCCAAAGTGTAATGCATGCCATACAGTTATCGATATACAGAGCCTAAGCTTATGTCCTTTATATGAGACATACACTAACCCTAAGTGTGGGGGTTTCCTCTCCCCGAACTCTCTAAGCTGTTTTTTCTAAAGATGTAATGTATCGCACCTCAGGGTTACCTGGCCCTACACACAAATTAGTTTATTTTGATATAAAATAGAAATTGCTTCTGAGCGTAAAAAACTAGCTACATTTACCAGTTCGTTCAAGAAACTACTGCTTTAAATATCCAAGACTACTTTCCGTCCGACGTATCGACAGCATGGTGCGGTCGAAACGTGCTGTAATTCAACTGATCTCCCTCGCTGTTTAAGACGTTTTGTTGCTTTGATGTTTTCCAATTTTTTAAACCCACAAATACCTTTATGCGTAGTCCACTTTATGTGCGTACATCACGGGTGTTCTTTAATCACAATCGCGAAATAAATCCAGCAAAAATTGGCGGTTATAATTCTACCATTGGTATTTGCAAATTAGTGCATTTCGCAGGGCCTCCGTGATGCACGAACGCAATTTGCATATGCGTAAATTTCGGCAGTTCGCACGTTTGTCGCGTTCGTAAAACGACATTTCGAATCAGAACAACTACACACGCGGACTAGTTTCTGCCAGTACAGATTACAATTTGGCGTCCGTGAAGACGATCGCGCAGACAGAAAATCAAATTATTAAAACGCACAGCTTGTGCGATCGCCAATCGCGTTAATTTTCTATTCCAAAAGTTATTCTTATTCACACGTGTGGGTGAGGAAAACTTATTCCAAATGCGATTGCAATCGCGTGTATTAATAATAAAACAGTATGAAAAGCAATATTTCAAAACTATGTGTTGAATTATATCTGTCAAATTGTTCGAAAGAGGTGTAGATAATTCATGTTTATCTTTTGCGCAAACCCGAAGTCAAATATTTGAGAATTTAACATGTGATCAAAGTTGGTTTAATACAGAGTAATTTACAACATATAAAATTGTAGCGCATAATACACGAGAACTTTCAATCACAAACCTATAAAAATATAACCATACCTTCTTTTAAACGAAATAAATGGATATATCACGATGACCACAACCGTGCCGTACATATGGTGATTTCTTAAAAAAATATAGTCACTGCGATAAGGATTAGATGTAGTAATCTCAAGCTTAGTTTGTCGTGACCAAGTTATCCGCAGTTGTTGTACTAATTAACACTGACGTTGTGGTGCTGGTGACTTTCGTCGGGCTGCTTTTTGAAGATGTCGAAGGGCTGTCGGTGACTTTCGTCGGGCTGCTTTTTGAATATGTCAAAGGGCTGTCGGTGACTTTCGTCGGGCTGCTTTTTGAATATGTCAAAGGGCTGTCGGTGACTTTCGTCGGGCTGCTTTTTGAAGATGTCGAAGGGCTGTCGGCTGAAATCATGAATTGTCTAATTTACGAAAAAAAATTATTTTGTAAGTTGCGGATTGTAGACTTGGGCGATTATATCTTGTTATATATATCGCATATGACGCATTCAACGGCTATTGTATGATTTTTCAACGTTATATGACTACAGGATTTATGAAAAAATGGCGTTATTATTTAAGTAACATAATGTTTCAGTATTTTAAAATAAACACAAGAGTGCGCCGCAGTTATCAAATATTAGTGGGGAAACAGGTGGAAGGCTTTAAGCGCTGCATGGTCGTTTAATGATGGGTTCCGAAAACGTATTAACAAGTTTCCCGTGATGCGAAGCAAACTATCCGCAAAAGGTTTGGAGCTATCTATTTGCGCTAAAACTGAGAACTGAGCATTATCCGTATTATTGGTACAATTGCGAAGATGGTTATACACTGCTGAGTTCGCTAATTGAGTGTTGCTGAGTCTTTTACCTGTGCGCGCCAACACTCCGAGATGCTCCGATCTCCTAGTTGTAAAATGTCGGCAAGTACTGCCGATGTAGTCTGTTTCACAAGGAGAACAAGTATATTTGTACACAACATAGGATTTTAGGTCATCCGGAATGGCGTCCTTGTGATGGAAAAATGTTTTAAACGTCGACCAGTTTCAAAGACTATGCGAATCCGTAAACCAGGGAAAACTGAGCGGAATAAACTGCGTAGCTGTTTACTCAAAGTGTGCGCAAAATCACCAAAAAAGGCAGTTTTAGAGTAGAATAGCGAATGGCCGAATTATCAGATTGCGTACCCATAGTGGTATTAGCGTTTGCCGTAGAATTAAATGTTGAAGGAGTATCTTTTTGAACTTACCATTTATTCAAAAAAGATCTAGTGCATTTCGGTACCATATTAATCAGAAAGCCATTATTATGAAACGTACTCTGTAAAAACTTGATTTCTCGGTGGATAGCTAAATAGTTAGAGCCTAATTAGACAGCACGATATAGTAGTCAGTTGATGAAGCCCGTTTTATACTTGGGGTACACAAACGAATCATACTTCATGAGCAACCCGGTATAAGTGGGTTTTCGGTACGTGGAAATTGTAAAACCGTTAGGACTTTTCGATATTTTGATGTCAAAAAACGGGATTTCATCGTCACATTTATTTTATAATGTGAATTTTATAGTACCATGTTGGTTGTTCAAAAATTGCAAGAAATCCGTGGCTTGTTGCTGGTTTTCAAAAACCTTGAAAGGATCGTCTACATATCGACGATAGATTTTTGGTTTACCGTGAGAGGGACATTGGTTACGCCATTTTGTTTCGGATTTCGACATGAAAATGTTCGCTAACTTTAGACCCAATGGCGAACCCATTGCTATGCCTTCAATCTGTTCGTATAATACATTAATGAACAAGAACTGAATGTTGTAAACAAAGATTTCTATCGCTTGTATGAGATCGTTTGTTGACAGCGGTGAAACAATTTCTTTATCCTCCACCGATTGCTTGATGAAACGCAATGTCTCCTGCACTGGCACGTTAGTAAAAAGTGAAACTACGTCGAAACTAGCCAAATGGCAATGGTTACAATCATCACCAGCTATATCTTTTGCGAACTCAAAAGAACTCAGCACAGTATATTGATTGCGAGTAAGCGGTTATAGAAACGGCGCTAGAAACTTAGCTAGTCCATGCACAGCTGAGTTTATGCAAGGCAAAGTTGGGCGCAGCGTTACATTGGCCTTGTGAACTTTAGGGGAGCCGTATATTAAAGGTGGTCTGGATCCCGAGGACTGTAGACGTTTGTGTTGCAGAAAATTAATGTGTTTAGCAGTTTTTAAGCGATTGAGAAATTTGTTGACTTTATTCTCCGCTCGGATGGTCGAAAGAAACACATTTTGATTAGCTTCGATTTTAAAATGCGCTGTACCTTGCAGAATGCTTTGCATTTTGTTGATATAATCGGCCCTATCTAATAGAACAATGTTGCGTTTCATCAAGCAATCGGTGGAGGATAAAGAAATTGTTTCACCGTTGTCAACAAACGATCTCATACAAGCAATAGAAATCTGTGTTTACAACATTCAGTTATTGTTCAATGATGCATTATATGAACAAATTGAAGGCATAGCAATGGGTTCGCCATTCTTTCCAACGTTAGCGAACATTTTCATGTCGAAATCTAAATAAAATGGCTTAACCAATGTGCTTCTCACTGTAAACCAAAAATCTATCGTCGATATATCGACGATACTTTCACGGTTTTTGAAAACCAGCAACAAGCCACGGATTTCTTGCAATTTCTAAATAACAACACGGTACTATAAAATTCACATTATAAAATGAATGTAACGATGAAATGCCGTTTTCGGACATCAAAGTCCTAACGATTTTACAACTTCCACTTACCGAAAACCCACTTATACCAGGTTGCTCATGAAGTATGATTCGTTTGTGTACCCCAAGTATAAAACGGGCTTGATCAACTGCCTACTATATCGTGCTGTCAAATTAGGCTCTAACTATCTAGCTATTCACCAAGAAATCAAGTTTTTACAGAGTACGTTTCATAATAATGGCTTTTCGATTAATGTGGTACAAAATTGCAGTAGATCTTTTTGGAATAAATGGTACGTTCAAAAAGATACTCCTTCAACATCTAATTCAACGGCAAACGCTAATACCACTTTGGGTACGCAATCTGATAATTCGGCCATTCGCTATTTTACTCTAAATCTGCCTTTTTTGGTGATTTTACGCACAATTCGAGTAAACAGCTACGCAGTTTATTCCGCTAAGTTTTTCCTGGTTTACAGATTCACATAGTCTATGAAACTAATCGACTTTTAAAACATTTTTTCCATCACAAGGACGTCATGCCGGATGACCTGAAATCCTATGTTGTGTACAAATATACTTGTTCTGCTTGTGAAGCAGACTACATCGGCAGTACTTGCCGACATTTTACAACTAGGAGATCGGAGCATCTCGGAGTGTTGGCGCGCACAGGTAAAAGACTCAGCAACACTCAATTAGCGAACTCAGCAGTGTATAACCATCTTCGCAATTGTACCAATAATACGGATAATGCTGAGTTCTCGGTTTAGAACAAATAGATAGTTCCAAACCTTTCGCGGATAGTTTGCTTCGCATCACGGAAAACTTGTTAATACGTTTTCGGAACCCATCATTAAACGACCATGCAGCGCTTAAAGCCTTCCACCTGT
>JASANE010002611.1:0-17281 GCA_030248225.1 Trileptium ribeirensis | reverse complement strand
ACAGTAGGGCCACAGCGAACGCTTACGGCGCTAAAAGTGTCAAGGAAGACCTGAACGCGTTCTACTACAGGCATAACAGCACCAAAATACGTTACTCTGGCAATGATGAACGGAACACTGTACAACAAAACTTTGGCCAATTTGTTTTTTTGCGAAACCCTAAATCCAAATTTGTTTCATATGTAGGAATGAAGATGTATAGTAAAAATTGCCTGAATATTTTGGTGTATACGCTGTTTAATGCAGCCATAAGCAGTAATCATGCAAAGTGAGAAAATATGACTGACCATTGGAAATTACCATGAAGGCTCTATTTTGTCAGCTATAAATAATGTTGCGAACAAGCTAGAATATTAGTGCACGAGAAAGCTTAACTTTCAATCTAACTGTCAGAATTTATTAAGATATCCCTAAGGCAAAGTTTTTACAAAGCAAGTTTTTTTGCTATGAGATTATAGTGCTATTAAGCCCGTTAAACAACTTAGTTTCATTGTCTTAAAACCATATTGGCTATGTTAGCTTAACCCAATGAATTTAGGTGCAAAATTTAGTAAATTTTTTCCGATATAGATGTATGTAGGACAATTGATTATATAAGGTTTCGGGGTTGCAAAACAATTGTATTTGCGTTGTATGCATCAAATAAGGCAAGTTTTTGGCACCTACTACATAAAAATAACTCGTCAAACTATAACTGGTCTTAAAATTTATGACTTATAGATTTCAAAACTTTTTGTCTTCTAGGCCATTGGAAGAAGAAATAAAGAGTTATTTGGTTTTGACATATGATTAAAATAGCCGTAGCATCCAGCGAAGTATTACCGATGCATGATTGCTATTATTATACTTTAAACGGCTTTAGGGACCTGAATTTGTAACGATAAATTCGTCGATATAGGTAGAATAGCCACAATAGCTCTGCCTTCCTTCGTTTAGCGAGTTACTCTTTATCTTTTCAAAGAATACTCCATGCGGTTAAAGATCAGCCATGAATAATGCGGGATTCACGTTATAATGTCCCCAACAGTTGGAACTTATGTCCCTCTGTAGTGTAGACTATACCGTAAAGACGGTGATAGTGACACCCACACCATATAACAAAATATGAGGGTGTCGGGCACACCCCTAGATACCTCATTTTGGCAATATAGTATTTCGGTGTTTTATGCTTGCCAATGCGGTGTTTCTAGGGTATCCTGTAGGCCCTATGTAAAATGACCCCACGGGGTGGCGGAAACCCTCAGCAAAATGAAAAAGCAAAGACGGTTCATTGACACCGTCTGAAATAAGCCAAGCTATTAGCTAGCTTTGTTTGAAATTGATTTGAAACTTTATTTAAAAACACAGGGGTGTCTAAGACACCCTGTAATCTAGGGTGTGCCTGCCACTGTGTGGGGTACATAAGTTCCAAGTGGTGGGGACATTATAACGTGAATATTGCATAATTGATATCCATTTAGTATATTACTTATCCGTTTTGTTTGAGCTAAATATTAGTCGTGGTTTGATTTGGCTGGCAAATAGTTAAATCAATAGCGCAGCATCTAGTAAGTTAGTGTTCGATCAGGGTCTAGAACATATATGCTTATAAGGTTGTTGTTATCCCCTGAGGCTCTGACCCCTTTCCCCCTTAGGCACGCCTACCCCCCTCCCCTGACAGGTCAACATCCCGCCCTGGAGGCATCGTAGGCGTCGAACCCATGGCGCCGCGCTCTCGCCAAGCCCCTCCCCTCCCCTGTACTCCCTGTACCTGTACCACCTGGGGCCCAAAGCCTTCACGCACCCCTCGGGGACCCGCCTCGAACCCGGGACTACGGTTCACATATGAACTAGAATTACAACTGTTCTGCATAATTTTTGGTTCAAGTATGTTCAAAATTAGATACCAAATAGCTTTGATGAATTCGATACCATGACAGTTTTGTTTCAACGAACAATGAATTTTACATAAGCTGAATGAAAGCAATAATCTTTGAGAATTGTAAAGTGCTTCATTTAAAATTGCTTTAACAAAGTCAAATAATGCCGCAAAGCAAACTCAAAGAGAATATGTGCAACACTGTGTGTATGCAAAAATGTCACATGAAATTTAACAACAAATTTAATAATTTATTTGTAGTAACACGCAGTTTACACAACATTAAACAAAATTGCAAACTCGGGAGCGATCAATTTCGCACAACGAAACTGCCGTCGCTAAATATTTCAAATGTTTTATTTGGTGAGATTCGATTATACTTAGCTTTGTTTACGATATTGTGTGACCTTGCTTGATTGAATTGATTAAGTCTTTGAAGACAATTTTGCTTGTGCACCGATCATATATCGCACAACTTCAATGCATGTCAATCTCAGTCTAGTCACACTGTTGCACATTCACAAACCAGGCACCTGAAATTCGATCGAAACTTATGATTAAAAATATAAACGGATTTAGCGCCCTGGTTTTAACTTGTTTGCTCATAAGTATTGTTTGTATCACGTGTGTTATATATACGTTTTGTTCATAGGTGTCGAAGGTATGTCGGCGACATGCCGTCAGGAGGAGGTCTTGCCGAGGTAGGAGGGCCCCTAATATTTTTGCCAATTTTACCCCATTATTGTCAATTTTACCACAATTTTTACCAGTTTTACTCCAGTTTTTCCAATTTTACCCGAAATTTTTGCTAGCTTCTGCTAAAATTTTCTCCGCGCTCGTTAGGCGAGCTCACTCGATGAGTGCGATATATATGGTTTGAAGGGTGTCCTACCCTTAGGGGTTTTATTGTTTTAGATTATACTGCAAAAACGTTGAAGCAAATTTGGTTTGTTTTAAATGCCCGCTTTAAGCTAGGCCCCTATTGAGCCAAGCCCCAGGTGTCTCAGAGTGAATCGAAATTTAGCTCATTTTGAGCACAATAGGCTGAATAATTTTTAGAGTGTATTAGTTATAAGGGTCACAGAGGGTGCTGCAATCAAGCAATTCCGTTATGGTTAGGCTAGCAATGATTAACTCGTAATGCAACACCATTGAGATGCCACATCCAAGCGCCGATAATAAACGGTATACGGTTTACTTGTACTTTCACTAAATGCAAGTCGTAATGATGAGAATTTGGATTGTCTGAACTTGGTTTGATATACGAGTCTTGAAATTACAAAAACTCTTTCTCATTTCTAACAATGCCAGTCTTATGGTGGTGAATAATAACTTAGCGTAGGAATTCGGTGCTTCTGCACAATAGTTAGGATTTCCAGTTACATTACAAGCTCAATCATTTATACAATTTGACAAACCATTTATTGCCTGGAAAGTTCAAATTTGTTTAAATTGGTGTAGTGAAATTTCTCAGGGAGAGCGGTTAACAACATGGTACCCGCTCGGAGTATAGACGGTTTTTGTTCTATTCTTGTATTTTCATGAGTATACCTATACCCTGAATGAGGGTGACTGACAAGTGGAAATGGATAGTATGCTGCATAATTAAAAAGCCCAATACCGAAATGCAGACCAGAAAGCTATAAGATAGCAGCGATTCCTATGCGGTAATGGACGATAAGCTTTTCTTTTAAAAACTGCACAGTAAACTTATGGGTGGAAAGCAATCGTTGGTTAACTATGGGTTTGTGCACGACAGTCGAATAGTTTCACTACAAGCAAACTAATTCTTGCTACTGAGCATGACAGAAAAGCCTTGAGATAACAATCTCGTCTCATTTCAAAATCATTGCAACTTTGATAATAACGTCAAAAAGACACATCGGTTACCGAATATGTTTTATCAATGTTTTAATACAATTGATCAAAGAATGCTCAGAGATTCTTAGTTATGTCAGTCTGTGTTGAAATTTGCATCTTGCGTTTGGAAGAAGGTATGTTAGTAAGATATTAACCTATTAGAATAATTTCAACGCTATTACTACCAAAGATTAATCATTCTAATCGGCAAAAATTATGATAATTACATAAAACAATAATTGTAGTATAAAGGCCTCGAACCTCTTTAAATTAGGTGTCTATACACAGAATTGGTGATGACTTTTAAATGCCTTCATGTCGAACTTGAAATTTCTGATTCGGTTCCAGCAAATTCGCTGATTACAACCACAGCTTTCTCAAACTCAGAAGGTTAATGAATGACTAAAGCGAACAGGTTTTACCACTGTTGAAACTTATACATGCAATGCACGCGATAACGTTGGGGAAACGGTAAAGACGAAATCGCTAATTTTTGCGCCAAATTAAAAGCTAATAAACGCTACTTTTAAAAGCTGATCTAGACTGATGTTTAGGTTACCAATTCATTTTACAAGAACAGTTTAAGTGAACGTCGCCAGTCTGACCTTTTACTGAACTGTTTCGTAATAAGTTTGCCAAATAGTATGTTTGATGAAGTGCTTATGGACACAGTATTTAATGTTTAGTAAACTGATTTGACTTAAGATACAGAACACAACCCACTTTAAAGCATAGATGTTGAAGGTCCGACGGAATAGGAGATTCAAGTGGTCTTCAGAGGACGGAAAGTCCTCGGGGAGTATAATTTTTGAAATTGGTAGAAACACAAACATTTTTGTGAGCGGTGCAGAAACGGTTGCGAAACCTTTAGGGCGAGAGGCGTAAATTCAGTTTGAGGGGGTCCGACTCATGGGGCAACATCGACACCTGTGCTTTAAAGAGAGTCATGACTTACGCAAGATGATTCGCTCCTCCTGCTCTATTCCTGCTGCATCTAGATATGGCGGACAAATTGGCGGATAGACAAATGGGTGATTTGATGCTGTGCTGCTATATTTTTAATGTTATGCAATCTCCTAGCACAACAGCCAGAAGCACGTGAGTCTGAAATCTCGAATTTTCATGCTGTAATATTAACTTTGGATCTACGTTTAGAAGTATGACAAGCTGTTTTTACCGGAAGACGGATTGGCAGACATGTCAAATGGCTAACGTGCATTTGTTCGAAACAAACCGATCCAACAAATAGTTTATGGAAGAGCTAAATGGAAAAGTGCAGAATTTGACATTGTCCACTGAACAATGCAACTGAACCAACCAACTAGGCTGCGCGAGCAATGTCATAATTGGGCAATATGCTTTTCCTTGGTGGGACAGCGGCTTATTAAGTCGACCGGCTCAAAGGTCCACTGCGTGCAATTTTTTCTAGGCACCACAATATTGGGAGACGGATTCAAAGTTTCGCGATAGCATGTACGGAATGTGACCTAAAATTGTGGTGCCGAATAGCGCGGATTAGGAACACTGCTTCGCAATTTCAAAATATACTGTCGTGCATTAAAAAGTCTTTAGCGTGATCTGAATGGAACTCCGTACTAGGCGCAAGCTGTTTCTATAACAAGTGTGCTCCTATTCGCCTTAGAATTTGGTTGGAACTTAACTCGACTTGCCTTGGAATCAGCTGCGCTAATGTAAATCTGAAAATAATTAATTATTGTCTTATTTAAATAAGACGACTTATGTTTTGCACGAAAAATTTTTAAAAATACTCCTGACGTTAATGTTGTAAATCTGAAAATAATTAATTATTGTCTTATTTAAATAAGAAGACTTGTATTTTGCACGAAAAATTTTTAAAAATACTCCTGACGTTAATGTTGTAAATCTGAAAATAATTAATTATTGTCTTATTTAAATAAGAAGACTTGTATTTTGCACGAAAAATTTTTAAAAATACTCTTGACGTTAATGTTGTAAATCTGAAAATAATTAATTATTGTCTTATTTAAATAAGACGACTTATGTTTTGCACTGAAAATTTTTAAAAAATACTCCTAACATTAATATTGCAGTCGCAGATTTGAAACATCTGTTGTGCTTTACTAATGGAGTCGCCATATATAACAGTCTATTGTATTAACCAGCGCCTAAATAAATTGGCTCCACAATAGGGACGTTACAGTGGCTCAAATGTACCTTTCAAAACTCAATTACCTGTAAAATTTTAAATAAACATTTGTTAGCATAAATCTATTAGTATTTATGTTTACTGAAAATAAAACAAAATTTTTTTAATAATTTGGTGCCAAACATGTGATACAACTGGCCAATAAAACTGGTGCTATGTATGTAGATCTTGCGTTGTAGGTACGATTGAAAACCACGCGCTTACAAATGATAAAGCTCACTTGTTGTGGAGCTCATTTTCCTGTCATGTCTAGGACTGCCTTGTCATTTCAGCGACAGTACTGGCGTAAAACATTGGATATTAGGCGTTGGCTTGCACACAGATCTGTTTAATCGGGCCGAACGATAATAAGCTTGTACGACACGCTTTAAGGCATTATTATAGTGTGCGCTATAACTGGAGCACCAATAATTGTGTAAGCAAGGTTTATAGCAAAAAAAACTTGTAGATGGGCGTGCCGTCGTGCTCACCTACTTTATCACCTGAGGTGTAACTTCCACTGATCATGATTGCGGTGTGCCACACAGGGATGATTGCTATTTTTGTTCCTATCTCATTGGTCGTTGGGGACTTGGAAGTTCATACCATCAAAAAAAAAGTCGCCTCGCTATCTCTCTCGGGTGGACCTTGAATCCTCGCGGACTGGTAAGCCGAAACATGATCACATCGTCGCATGTGGTAAACTATGCACGAATGATTGTCGCCTTTTTGTGTAAAGTTGTAATCAACTGCTTTAGCTAATAAACTCTGCCGAAAAATAGCAAAGAAACATTGTTAAAACACAAGAAGTAATGAGCGTCTTACAAACAGCGCTCGTCTGGCTTTAGTATTTCAGGAATTGATGTTATTCCTACGCCGGTATCAGCTATAAGTTTTGGAGTTACAATAGATAAGCCAGCTACAAAATAGATGTAACCGACAAATATTAATTTAAAACTTTTTAAACAAACTTTCTATCGACAGGCAACATTTGTAACTTGTTCAATTCAAGTACCGTTTGACAAATCTGCAGCTAGAAATATACAATAAAGCACATTTGGTGTTGTAAATCTTATTAAATAATCCGACTGCTTATGCAGTTTTAGGTAGTGAAGCTAATTAAACACATGTGACGCCAAACAGACGGCAAAATGCAATTGGAGAGCCTTCAGAACAAACAATGACACCACGTGGCATCTAATCCACCACGCCTAATTAGGAATAAAGTGTCCGGGATTGATTCTCTAAGCAATTTTAAGACAACATGTTGTTTTGTGTATGTTTTTATAAACGGTTTATTGCAAAACGTGATCCTTTAGCTAGTACTGCAGTGTGCCAGGAAGCAATGTTGCAAAATAAAGCAAAGTCCAAAATCAGCATGTTTACTATGTAAGATTATTGCAATTACTGTCTATCGAATGGTTTTGTCTAAAATCCGACAAACAAAAAACGCAAAAACATAAATCTTAACAATCACGCAGACTTCAAAACAATTAAAGGTAAACTATTGCTGCCAACCACAGTTAGCTGGGCTTCAATGCCCAACATTCAAACTCCTTATACAAAGCATGTAATCATAGGTGTCGAGGGCTGGGGTGGGGGGTTATCCAACCCTAAGGATTGGAGCTCCCTCAAGCTATATTTATCCTCCCCTGCCCTTCTGGCTGCTCCGCACTCATTCCTCCTTCATAATCCCCTCGCCCCCGTGTCGGTGTAAAATTTTAGCGACAATTACAAAAATTTCGATAAAACCGGCTAAATTTGGGTTAAAATTTGCTAAAATGTCAGTCGGCGGAGGTCAAGCCCCCTGAGCTATAACATTCCGCTTACCCCATTAGCCGAGGGACCTTCGAAACATATGACGTAATTAATACTTTTAATAATATTATATGTACTACAAGTGCATGTTGTTATACTCACCGACGCTACTTTAGGCGGAGATGACATTTACAGAAATGGCTCAATTTTTTGGGGTTTGGCTTAAAAAGCGCCATAATAGTACTGGTACTAAAACTTGATGTTAAGCATGTGTTTACATGTATATGTCATCTGTATTTTTGATAGTTATACGTGTTGAGAATATTATGCGGATAGAATTTTATTAAAAATTTTATAATATTCTCTTACATTTATTTACACATATACCTATATAAATATTAACGTATTTATCAGAAATCTAGATAGCTGTGTTCCTGAATTCTTCTCAGGAATACATTTTCAGCCCTGAAAGTGTGCCCTTGTGCATATTCTTGAAAATTTGTGTCATGCCTTTTCAAAGCACTCGTTCTTATTGTCAGATGAGTAACATTCATATGACAAATCTCGTCTTGCTTTATCATTGAACTCATAGTCACATTCAAATAATTGCATCTCAGATGTGGAAAACCGATATTTGGGCTTATTTTGTTATATCCATAGCTGTACGGTTGGTTGGTTCTGGACATGAATTAAAAATCAGATATATTTACTTCACCTGACCGACTCGGTTTAGATTGAACGGTTCGAAGAGTCAAAACTGAGCAAGTAAAAATTGGTAAAATGATTCCTGTCTGTTATATGTTTAGGCTTTGTATCAATGAAAAATTACGATTCCGGTATATATACAATTCTAGCAGAAAATACGAATAGAGTTCCAATACAATATTAGTTTCTTTGGGAAATGAATGAACAAGTTAAGCAAAAATAAATGGACATCCTAACTGAAATTCCTAAAAAATAGGTTAGACTGCATATATATACCGTTTTCTATAATAACCATACCACCAACTCATTTGCACATACACTTTGCCATAAACACTAAAGCACCGCTTACTAAAAACCACCGTGGTCGAAATTACATAAAATACGTGTATGTCTTATAAGAAATTAATCTTAATTCTGCAGAAAAGCTCGATCTATAGTGACTCTACCAAATCATTTGCACATAAACTTTGCCATAAACAACAGTAGAGCACCGCTTACTATGAACCACCGTGGTCGAAATTGAATAAAATACTTGTATTTCTTATGAGATTCTTGTCTTAGTTCCGAAGAATCATCTTTCTATAATGACTCCACCAACTCATTTGCACACACACTTTGCCATAAACAGTAATGCACGGCTTACTAGGAACTACCGTAGACGAAATTGCATAACATACTTGTGTGTCTTAGGAGAATCTTGCCTTAGTTCCAGAGAGAGCGTTTTTCTATAACGACTCTACTAAATTATTTGCTTATACACTTTGCCATAATCAGTAGGGCACCGCTCACTAGGAACCATTGTGTACGAAATTGCATAAATTACTTGTATGCCTTAAAAGAAACGTGTCTTAGTTCCGTAGAAAGTATCTTTCTATAGTGACTCTACCAAATCACTTGCAAGTATACTTTGCCATAAATAGTAATGCACGTCTTACTAGGAACCACTGTGGATGAAATAGAATAAAATACTTGTATCTCTTAGGAGAAACCTGTGTTAGTGCCGCAGAAGGCACCTTTCTATAATGACTCCACCAAACCATTTGCACACACAATTTGCCATTAACAATAAAGCACCGCTTACTACTGTGTACGAAATTGCATTAATTACATGCATGTGTTCGGAGAAACTCATCTCAGCTCCGCAGAAAAATTCTTTCTATAATTACTCTAGCAACAAATCTTTTGCACATAAGTTTGCCATAAACAGTAATGCCCTACTTACTAGGAACCACTGAGGACGAAATTGCATAAAATATATACTTGTACAAATTAGGAGAAACATTGTCTTAGTTCAACAAAAAGGATCTTTCTATAGTGACTCTACCAATAAGTCCATTATACACACACTTTGCCATAAATAGTAATGCACCGCTTACTGTCTTAGTTCAACAGAAACGATCTTTCTATAGTGACTCTACCAATCAATCCTTTATACATACACTTTGCCATAAATAATAATGCACCGCCTACTAGTAAACACCACGGCCGAAATTGCACAAAATACTTGCACGATTTAGGGGAAACATTGTCTTAGTTCGACAGAAAAGATCTTTCTATGGTGACTCTACCAATAAATCCTTTATACATACGCTTTGCCATAAATAGTAATGCACCGCTTACTAGTAAGCACCACGGCCGAAATTACACAAAATATTTGTACGAATTAGGGGAAAGACTGTCTTAGTTCCACGTAAAAGATCTTTCTATACTGACTCTACCAATAAATCTTTTGTACATACACTTTGCCATAAATAGTACTAAGAGCCACCGCGGACGAAATTCTATAAAATACTTGTAGGAATTAGAAGAAACATTGTCTTAGTTCCAAAGAAAAGTTCTTTCTATAATGACTCTATCAATAAATCTTTTGTGTCATAAATAGTACTAACAGCTACCGCGGACGAAATTGCGCAAAATACTTGTACGATAGTACCAAAGCAGCCACCGCGGACGAAATTGCATAAAATACTTTTAGGAATTAGCAGAAACATTGTCTTAGTTCTATAGAAAAACTCTTTCTATAATGACTCTACCAATAAATCTTTTGTATATACACTTTGCCGTAAATAGTACTAAGAGCCACCGCGGACGAAATTGCGCAAAATACTTGTACAAATTAGGAGAAACATTGTTTTAGTTCAACAGAAACGATCTTTCTATGGTGACTCTACCAATAAATCCTTTATACATACGCTTTGCCATAAATAGTAATGCACCGCTTACTAGTAAGCACCACGGCCGAAATTACACAAAATATTTGTACGAATTAGGGGAAAGACTGTCTTAGTTCCACGTAAAAGATCTTTCTATGCTGACTCTACCAATAAATCTTTTGTACATACACTTTGCCATAAATAGTACTAAGAGCCACCGCGGATGAAATTCTATATAATACTTGTACGAATTAGGAGAAACATTGTCTTAGTTTCACAGAAAGGATCTTTCTATAATGACTCTGCCAATAAATATTTTGTACATGCACTTTCCCATTAATAGTACTACAAGCCACCGCGAACGAAATTGCATAAAATACTTGTAGGAATTAGCACCAACGATGATCTCAGGAGAACATGACACATTAACTGACCGCCGCACAGATATCATTTCTGGGTCATTTTCTCCATGCGCACATATAAAGTTGGCCATTCATCTCTGTGCGCTACGCCTAAGAATTGCAAAGGAAACATCCACGCGGTCGATAACTCCAAACTTTGTTACGAGAGTTGGTGCAAGATATAATTGCTCCGTTTTGCTATGCCCCAATTAGGCATTAGAAAGCAAACCAGTTCGGCTGAACAGTGTAAATCATCGAAAATGTTGGCGTCATCTAACAAAGATAGTGGCTATCTCCGGTTAAGCGAGGGCCAGGTAATATCATGTAATGTTCGGTCACCGCCTACAGAAAAATCTCTAAAACTGCCCGCTAACCGTCATAACGTCTGAAAGCCCAGTTTATTATAACACGTAGTAAAAATAGAGACATATCGGCTCTCGTTCTAGTGATCAAAGATAAATGTAGTTCTAAGATTAAATCACAAAATCGTTCACAAAAACAGAGATTTTGCATGACATAGATTTTGGTTGCGTTCTAATAAGACTTGGACCAACAAAAATTGAATTCTTTTTTCGCACAATTTTTAACATTTCATTTGAACCGCTTTGCATCAGGTAAAATAGTTGAAATTTGTTTAAAACTAGTTTTTAATAAAGTAAAAATGTGTTATTTTTATGAGATAAATGTCAATCCAATTTATACGTCAAGAAGATTGCGTAAACACAGTCACACCAACGTATTCTCCCTAAGTGAACAGCATTAAGCGCAATCTGAGTGGTAGCAGTAAAGCAGCATCAATTACCTGCTGACACAACATGCTTGTTCTCGAACGTCTGGAATCGGTAATTATAATCGGTAGTTGGGAATCGGGGCTTAGTTACCTGCGGTTTCGACCTACACTCACCGTATTACACTCACGGGTTTATTCCGCAAGCTATAAACAAGTAAACGTTATTTTTGAATTAATGCACTGCGAATTGATGCTATGCAAAGTAGGCGCTTCGTCGTACCTCAGGCCTCAATTTATTGTTTGAGAACACAGTGAAAAGATGGCTTAGGGTGAATTTATATGGGCTCAGCTGAAGTCTTTCAATTTGATTTATCATTTGCAAAAACAAGTTTTTGATTGGAACTTGACGTGAAAAAGCGGCGAACGGCGGTCTGTGAGATCTATGATTAGTACAATCATAAACAAATTGTAAACTTTTACTGTCTAAAAGATAACAATTACAAATGATTTTTTCATTAGAGCAATGCCGAGAAAAGATGTGGAACACAGCATACACATCCGTTATGTATAAAACTTATTGTCGAGGTGGCACCATTAGGTTTTAGCAATAATATCATATTTTTAAGGGGATATCTCATATAAATAGCACAAAAATAAAAGAAAATGTCGCCAAAGAAATGAAAATCATACTTACTAAATTATTTGAATAAAACAGATATCAAACGAAGCATCGGAAAAATTATTCCACAGGAATTAATATTATAGCCAACTCAGTTTGCATCAGCGCGTATTGCGATGCGTTAATTATTAACGAGTGACTTATGTATGTATGTGCGTTGTTATTTGCTCGCTCTATGAGATTTCTTAAAAGGAACCGAGCAGCAGCTCCCAGATAGCTCAGTGGTTGGCGTACCTCGTTTTTACTCCAACAGATTGAGTTTGCTTGGTGGCGCGGGTTTGAATTAGTCAAACATTGCGCGATAAACACTCTAATTCGATCGATGAATGAGTAAAACGTTTAGAAATATTCGCTAACTATATAACTGAAATTACCAAGCAACTGCGCTTGCACATGCGCTGTTATTCAGTTGCCTTGCGAGGTTCCTCACAGAACAGTACAAATATTAGATAACTTACAACTACTTTGAATACGCAGCTTGCAATAAAGTAAACTGGATTCGATCATTGGTGCTGGCGTGAGTTCGTGAAACATTGTACGAAACAAAAACTAATTCATTGTTAAAGTATAAATAACAAAATAACCGCCTAACTGTCAAAACTATTCTACAGATATATGTGCTTTCAAAATGGTTAAAAAGAGCTATAATATAATTTGTTTTATAATTACATTATCATATTTATCTTCGAGATAAAAACGATTATCAAAATGTTACTATAAATGTAACACTAAAAATACGCTAGAAAATCTAAAAATATAACCCATGAGGTAAGCTAGTAGGTGTCAAATATCCTCACGCGTCCCAAGGCTAACAAATCAAGTAGCCCACCATTTCATACAAAATGTATGTTTGAAAGCAAGAAATACAAATCTGTAACCTAAACTGTCAGATCATTATAATCGGTGGCAATCAAGAATAATAATTACATTAATTTATTCAACATCAAATTAAACATAAATATTAAAAAATATAGGCAGAATATTTATAAAAAATAATATAAGAATATAGTACTGTTGAAACAGGAAATGGATAGACCGGCTTTCGGCCTATTTATGCCGCTCCCTTACAATACCGGCTTGAAACTGTAATTAATTAGACTGCCCTTTAGAGTTGCTGGATTATCAATTTCAACAATTGACTCGGGCAAAGAAGTTCCATATATCAACTTGAGAGGAAATTCTTGCATATTTCTAATCTAGACCGTTTCATCATTAATTTATATCTATGACCAGGTGTCCTAACGACTGGGATGAAAACGAAATATCTATTCACGTCAACAGGTACCAATTTATGATTAATATTTTTATTAAACTTACAGTCTCTGCATGTACCTATGATTAGACAATTAGATAACTCGGAAAGCCTTCTAGTAAACTTTCTCATTGCATTTTTTATGTCCCGGTTGAAGATAAGGGAAATTCACTTAAGAACCATGTTCTCTAATACGGGCTTAACATAGACCAGAAACATTTTCATTAAAAATTATCTATTTCTAGTGTTAGATTGTAAAAAAATACAATTCGCAACTTTGTAAGCTGACATTGCAATTTCTAAACAATGATTTGAAAACTTAAAATTTATTTGAAAATTTACTCTAAGATCGGTTATATATGATTTCTGAGGTTGTATATAATTAAGTTCCAAATTTATTAGAGAAATTACTGGAGTGCCGAAATGAAGTACAAACCATTTATCTAATGACAACTTAAGCTGTATTAATGAAAACCAATTAAGTAATAATACTAATTCACCGTGAAGATAAAGTTTACTTTACTAATCTGATATTATGAGGACCTGACAGTTTTATTTACACATACGAAATCCGTAGCACGAAAACGTGGCAATTTTGATATGCAGAAAACACATGATCACATGTTTGAAAAATTCGTAAGCATATAACAGAGAAGATCGTTAGGCAACCAAACCGACAGTGAATGATGACCGGCGAAGCTTGATCAAGCATGAACTTCGCCAAAAAGGCAACTCCTATGACTTATCAAAACATTTTATGCCTAAAACCAAGACTGTAATGTGAAAATTTCTTTTGGTTCATACGTCATGATGAAATTTCAAGCCTCAGCCACAGTTCTGTGACTAACAGTTTGCGATCATGGGTAATTGGTGGGGTCCACAGCCAGGCGTCGTCTGCTAGGTATTGATTACCCCATAAAGATTTCTAGGAGATTAAGTACTTTCATGTAACAAGTACCTTAACAATATTCCTTGGTTGTAGTCGATACCTCAAGAGACCGCTGGGAACGTGATAGACAGAAAAACAGACACATCCTAAGTCTATTACCCACTGCGTTAAACCCTACGACAACAAATGCTTTTGGTGGCTGCGACGAAAACATTAATGAATACGGTAAAGCAATAAACCTACAGTTGTTGTAGTCGGCTGCTATTTCAGTAGACGACACCATTTTAGGGTTAAGGAAAACATTATGACAACGATAAATGAAAGTTTTCTATTCCCGATTGATTGATTGATTGATTAATTATTCAAAAATATTTTCGTATTATGAAGCCACAACATTCATTGGCACTATCACAAAATTGGGTTTGCAAACAACATTTATTCTACATAGACAGGTTCAGTGTTTGAAAATAAATTATAATGCAATTTGATTTGATGTTCGTTTAGTTGTGGCACTAAATCGTACCGCTACACGGCGTTTGCTTTGCCAAGATTGGAAATAAAATTGTAATATGTTTTCTCATACGGCAAACAACTTAATAATTTCTGGAATTTTTGTGTCCTCTTGGAGCCTCTTTGTTGAACTAAACAACCCTGGGCACAGCAACTATATATATCACAGCTTATGCTACCCTTCGAAATGATAACTGAAAGCTTTACTGTCCCTCAGTTTGTCTCACGTTTACAAGAATCAACTATAAGTGTTTTGTAGCAGCCTGCTCCTGCTAACAATACAAATTAACTACATAACGGTGACGCGATATTGCGTCGGCCGGCAGAAACATTGGCAGATTCAGTTTTTTGACGGTCGGGAGGGGTTTCAACCTCGCCTCATGCTTGATCCGAAACTCTTCTAATATTTTTGTATTTTTTTAAGGTTTTGGTATCCCAATGTAGGTGTGATGGGGACGAAAGGAGGGGGTAGACATGCCCTAGTCCCCCTCTGGATCCACTACTGGGTAGAATTAATAATTGAAGTGCTAATTTGGAATGGTCTTGCTTAAACAAGGCAAGGTATGCGAATCGGTCGATGTTCGACCGGTTCTTGGAAGTACGAGCCAATTTTAAAATGTAATATCTAAATATTTGTGGAGATTTTACTCCGGCACTTAGGCTGGGCAGCCAGAGAATCGCTGCAGCATAAAGTTTGTTATGTACCATAAAGTTAAAAGTTTCGGACGATGAGATTGAATGTTTTTGGTTGTGCCGAAGTTCGATTTAGGACAAAACTAAAATCGACATTATTAATATGCATGGCAGCGTTATTCATCATTTGTTGTTTATTGCATAGCCACAAAGCACAGCTGAAAAAAGTGTTGTTCCGGATTAATACCGAAATCCTGTCGAGCTATATCCTGAATCTGTTTCTCGGATATTTCTTTCGGCTGCTTTCTATCAATTGATTCACAATGAAGTCGCTACACTGAGCCACAATTTGACCACTAAATAAATATTAATAGGACTATAATCTTTTTTTCAAATAAAAATAAATCGGGGCTTGAATTTGTTCCAGATCATAAGTGTGTTGCTTAGTTTAAGAACTGACTGAATATCAAACTTATAGTAAATGAATTTTTTAACATATACGGAACGGATATTGAGCTGACTCCGCTGAAAACTGATACTTTCGCCTTATGAGAATATTTTCGGTAATGGTCGACTAATTGATGCGATAGATGGTATATATATCCAAGGCTTGCGTTCGTCACTTATTTTTTTGTCTATTTCGGAAAATGGAAATGTCGGGAAGGGAACCAATTTGTAAAAACCAAATTATTGGTTGTAAAACAATTAGCATTATTGGACATTTCAAGTTGCGGCTATTATATGTAAAACGACTCCCAAAGCTTAAATATAATCTGTGTGTGAAAATTTTGTTTGCAGACAGGAACGGAAGTCCGACGATATAGGCTTGACGCGATAGCATTAAAATCACGAAAATTATCTAATTTATCTTAAAACTGGTTTTATGGAAAAGGGGCCAATATAAAGTTTATAGGCCGGAGTTAAACATATGCCATGCCATTCTCGATTTAATAGGCTCGGGCCTAGAAAACGGTTTATAGCCCAGAAAACAGGCTGTAGGCAGTTCGTGTTTACAATCGCAGGAACACAAAATGACATTGCCAGGACATGGCTTAAAATTCTAACCTGAGGGCTCACAAGACGTTAAACGTAAAATCCCTTGAATGAGTTTGTATTTCGCCCATGCACTCGCTATCCATTCCTATATATCTGATTCTGTTCCATTCACGTTTGTCAGCCGCAGAATCCGTTCAACTGAATCATTTTTTCCACGCTTCGAAAACATAACTTAATTCAAGTATAGGCTATAGGTTTTCATATCCTTGTGGATTGTTTGATATTTTTTGTTTCCGTCGCTCTTAAGTATCAGTTACTTAGAGCTTCGATAATTTATAAAGAGTCTAAATCTGTCATGGTTTTTAAAGGTCGAGTTTGTAGGAGCCAAGCTTCAGAAATCTGGCTCTCTCTTTATCAGTTGTTTCTACGTTATCGTCTTGCTTTCCACACCCAAATTAGGCTGTGGAAACATTTTCGCTGCAGAGCTACGACGTGCTAGAATTCAAAATTCTCACATATAGGTCAGCGAATGGGTTTCGATGTTGTATACTACCAAAGCTATGAATAAGCTCTAAAAAAGAAAAGTGAGATGGATCGCCACGGAAAATTTGGTTCAGTAAGAGGCCCTGACTTCCACTCTTGGCTCCAAACATAATTTTTAGCGATGAATATGGTATATTGGAAATAGTT